>CADEPD010006115.1:0-12514 GCA_902829195.1 Fraxinus dipetala | reverse complement strand
TTCTTTTATAGATTTAGATGCTTTGAGATATATCTTTTCAAATTTCTTAATATATTCGTTTAATTCACACATATTGTAGATTTTTAATAGCTCCATTTCTATTTCTGCTTATAAGGCTTCTTGAGTAATTATGTCTATTTTAGTCTTTGGTATAACTTCACCCCTAAGAGTAAGTGTCCAAAGAAATTTTTCATTCGTTTTAAAACATCTTTAAAGTTTCCAGCATGTTCTATTTTAATTAAAACTTTATTTTGTGATATCTTTTATTATTTTTAGAGTTTAATTCCGTTTTTAGTAGGTTTTTATGGGTTCCATATAAATATGATCATTCCATACATTGAAACGCACAATTTGAGAGATATTATTGCGATGCATATTGTTTTTGTCTCATTCTTCATTAAATTAATTTTGAACTTATCAAAAATTAAATTTTTGTGGCGTTCTACAATTTAAGTAAGGCTCATAAGTTTTGTAATCATGGGATCAAAATATTGTTAGCGAATGTCTTGGTTCTTTGGTTTAATAATTTACTAGGTCGAGTTTACGTTGATTTTTAGCTTTCTTGGATTTGTTCTAATTTTGTCGTGGGTTCCGTAGTTATTACTGCTACGTGGGTTCGTATCAAGAATGGTTCATTGAATTTATTTATATAAATGATGGACAAGTTCAACACGAGTTTTCAAGTAAAAGGCGTTGAAAAACTTAACTTTTTTTTATAATACAATCATAATCTTGAATTAACCGAGACTGGATATGTCCCTGACCTGCAAAGATATTTGATTTTTTAAGGAAACTTAGATGATGAACATGATATAAGGATTCATAAAGGTTTTATGAAATCCAATTAAATGGTAAGGAAGTTAAATTCTACTTTCAAAGTGAATGAGATTTACTCTTGCAGGCTAAACCATTAGTTGGCAACATTTCTATTGCTATAAATCCTCATTCGTATAAGTCTTTAGTTTGGCATAAAAGGCTTGGCCATATAAATGAAAATGGACTCCAAATACTTAAGATATTAGAATGTAGTGGAAATGAAAACATTGAAAAGCTTAAGTTTTGTGAAGAGTGTGTTATGGGATAGCAAAACAAGATGTCTTTCAAAATTGGAATTCACAAATTCACATCCATTCTTGAATATTTACATTCTGATCTCTGGGAACCAGCATCTGTAAATACTCATAGTGGGTTTAGATTTTATCTACTTATAGTAAATAATTTTTTAAGAAAAATATGGACTTTTTTTTTATTAAAGGGTAAATCTGATACTTTTCAAAACTCTAAACAATGCAAATTGTTGATAGAAAACCAAGCAAGTAAGAAAATTAATGCACTAAGAACACATAATGGACTTGAATTTTGTAACTTTGAATTTGATTCTTTTTGTAAAGAATATGGAATTCTGAGACATAAAACTGTCACATATACACCTCAACATAATGGTATAGTTAAGAGCAAATGAGGTTTGCTAGCAACGAAGTTTGACACATTTGATTATCTTTATAGTTAGCCATTATATACACGAACATACTTGCTCTATGGTTATTCGACGTAATGGTCTCAAAAAGAAAGGTCATGCATAATTGGAAGATATATAAAGCACACGTTTCAAGACATCATGACATTTTACATATATACATGCATCATTAATGAGATCCGTCAAGAGTTTTGGGATGGTCAGAAGCCATTTAAAGCATGAAAAGATAAAAAATGCGCTTTGGAAGATTTAATGAGTTCACTTGAGGAGAATTATATTAAACCAGTATTGTATTAACTTAAATGGAGAGAACCAATCCTGACTCAACATTCTTTATCGAGAATTACATTGAAAATCACTTCAAAAACTTCATTTATGTTTGACCTTGCATTCCAGGATATCTCTTCAATGAGGTACCCAATTTGCTTCAATATAACATATTTGAAAGTAAAATATGAAGATACGGTGATTATTGCCACATGTCAAGATATTAATATTTAAATTTATTATCTTGCATTCGACATAGTTGATTCTGAGGATAATTACTCATTAAATTGGTGTTTCAAATATTTGAAGAAAGTAACGGAGGACAACAAGGACCTTGTTTTTTATCTAAGATAGGTGATGGTATAAGAAATGGCATAAAATATGTTTATCCCGATGCACACCACCATATATAGGGAAACTTGAAGATAGGTTCTTGGGATCTTATCGCTGTTTAAGAGAGTAGCTTTAAAAAGTTTAATAAATATATGGGGGAGATATATAACAAATCTGAAAAGGGATAGAATATTTAAATGACATGGGGGTTGAATATTGGGCAATATCAAAATTTGGTTCGCTCCGATCCATTACTGAGTTAGGTTAGAAAACATTCGAGCGATTGTCTTCGTAGATCAAAACGCGCTGACAATGCAGAATGTAGAATCATTGAATTCATTGTTTAAGAAAGATCAAGAGTTGCCAATTCTTGCATTGATCTTGTACATTTTCATGAAGTTGTAGGAATGGTTTTATAATAAACGTTCGAATTCATAGGTTTGTACAAGCACGCTAACGCAAACAATAGAAAAAAAACTTTTCAAAACTCGAGACAACAAAGAAGATGTATGTAGACCCCCTAGATTAGTTTCAATTTGATATGAGAAATGGGACCAACTTATGATATGTTGTCAACTTGAATGACAATACATGCATGTGTAAAATGTTTTAAATAGATAGTTTTCCATGCATACATCCCATTGTTATCATAATGCATAGAGGTTTACAACTTACTCATTGTGCTCTCAGTATTATAGTATGGCTTATCGAGCAGTGTAAACATTGACATATACGAACAAATGGGTATGTTATTTTGCGTATTCGCACATGGAAAGGGGTATCGTTAGGTGCAAACACTCTTCAGGCATTAGCTATAGACCATTGCTCATTACTTCAAGCGCGTGCTTCGCGTAGTTGTTGCGTTAGCTTTAGACAAGATTAAACCACATAATGACTACAACCATGGCACATAACATCATTACCTAAATCCTCAACACTATCTGTTGTTTCAGGTTAATATTTGTTTGTCAAATAACTATTTCCAATTATGATGACAGTAAGGTCATGATTATGTAACATTGCATGCTAGCATATAAATTATAACATGATTGTATTGGCGTAATTGATAGACACATGTGCATGCAGTGCTGCCGCGTCGTAAAATGATGAATTTCATAGGCCAAAAAGGAATTCTGACTCAAAACATGTTGGCCGCTTGCGATTTTAACTTGTGTTTCAAGTTCGTGCTACCCAGTACTACAGGAAACACCCACAACAACCATATTTTAGCTCGAGCTGTCCATAATCGGAATACAAATTTCCTGGAACCAGCGAATGGGAAATACTACTTAGTAGACTCAGGTTTTGCACATAGGCTGGGCTACACGGCTCAATACAAAGGATCTGATATACGGTCACTTTCAGAGATTTCGAAACATCGATGGGCGACGTCGCTTTCAAAATGCCCGTGAGAGATTAATGAGTGAGCTTCTAGTGTTTGGAAGCAGAGATAGAAAATAATAGATCAAATGCTTATTTACTCGTTCATAGTACAAATCGTTGTTGTCATGGCAACAATGGGAATTTATAATTATTTACGATGACACAAACTGCTCGAAGAAAGATTTCGTAGAGCAGAGGAAGTCGACGATGAGGAAGTTGAGGTGGAGCTACCTGATGAGGACGACAAAATTACTTTCGAGATGGACGCGATTGTGGACGAGGATATACCATGGCAACTTTTACGGGATTATATTGCACCAGCCTTTCCTTAAGTGATAGAACGTAATGCCACAAACATTTGTCTATACTCATTTGTATTTATAAATATAAAGTATGTGATGTTGAGCAATGAGTGTGTATTAAAAATATATTTGCAACGTAGACGGAAAAAATCAATACCTGTCTTTGCCTCGAAATTTTTTCTATTACAACCGTATGCATTCGAGGAATTTGTCATTTAACAAAACTATTAATGTTGCTAAAGTGGGGGCAATATTGTCTTTTTATGCATTTGGAGAGGTCTTAGCCAAAATACTAGTCAAACATATGACATTAGCAATTGTACTTCCTGCATCACACTTCTATGGTGGACCCAACTGTGTTGAAAAATGAGAAATAAATTAATGAAATTTAATGACAATTAATAGGGGCCAAACGGGGGCTAAATGTCAAAAATTCATTAATGACGAGGTTTCCCAGTTAGTGAAAAAAATCATAAAGTAATTTGTTTGATCAATTGAAATTAATGAACAAGCTAATTTTTGTCTTTTTCTAATTTGCCATGTTTCTTCTAAACTAAGTCTATTTAGAACAAAGTCTATTAATAAGAAAGTAGACTCATTTTTACTCTTCTAAACTAATGAGTTATTTAAATTGCTAAAGGAAACGTGAAAAATTAATCAACTTTTACCCAAAAATAAAGAATAAGGAAATAAAGTTTTAATCTGATGGTAGCTTATTAAGAAGCACGAGACGCAAGGCAATCAAGTGTGAAAGACTTAAAACTCGAACGGTGGTAGAAGTAATGTTGGTGGCGGCGATGGTATGCCAGGCGGACAATGTGTGGATTTTGGTTTGGTTGGTATGGGATGATGAGTAGATGGTGTGGTAAGGGTGAGGAAGATGATGATTAGTTAAGTTTTTTTTCATTTTTTTCATTTTTAATTTAATTTTTAATGATTTTATTGGAGAAAAAATAAAAATAAAATTTTGTCCTTTTAAAATTGATCAAATTTATATTTTTTGGGCAACTAAAGCTCCAATGAATTGAAAATTTGATAATTTGAGTACCATAGATGAAAAGTTAAGATAAAGGCTGCAATTCAGTGAAATGTTTGAAACCCCAACTACCAATTACCTTTTATTATGTTAGTGATGCGCAAGGAAGGACAGTCCACTACATCTTTTTTTTATTTGTTCCAGTTTTATTGATTTGGAAAATTTTCATTTTATTGCACTAAAAAACTAAATATTTAATGTTAAAGAAACAAATAATTCACCTCTAATTGTAACTATCGTTCACAAATCAATAAATTAGTAACTAATTAATTCAAAGCATTAAAATTGGAAGTAAAACAATTCATAATTTAAAGAGATAATTAAAGTTGCAATTCTAAGCCTTTCGTTTTTTTGTAAACTTTTATCAAACATTTTATTTGTGTCATTCATGGTCTCAAATCTTTTCTTTTGTTGCAACAAAAGGACAAATGGACAAATTATGTCCATTCCTTAGTTAGTTTACTAAAATTCATCGAATGTACTGAATTTTGATTAATTTTAAAAGGGTAAAATGGTAAATTTTTATTTTTCTATAATATAAAAATTAAAAAAATCTTTACCCCTATCCCCACACTTCATTGTCTTCCCTAACCCCACTTTACCTCACACCACCTCACGCTACCTTACCCTGAAAATCCATCACCTACCACCATTGACCACCTTCACCATCGCCTGACCACCAACATCACAAAACTCGGTTAGTGAAAACTGAATGCATCTCCACTCCTTACCATTAGTGAAAACTGAAAACTCATATTCGGAGATTTCATTTCAAAAATCAATTGTTTGAAAAAAGGGTGAACTCAAAACCCTTATCAAATCAAGAATCCTTTCCATTAATATTATTTCTATTCAAATTTTCTTCAAGTTGATCATTTAAAAGCCTTATCAATCCAAAAGTTTCTCGATTTTAGTTGTCCTTAAAATACTCTTCTATCATTTCCAAGCCGCGGTGGCGAAAATGCTGAAGCAACTTCAATGGTCAAGGAAACTTCATCATCAATTAGGATGTGTTTGATTGCGAGCATGGAAAGAAAATAAATTTTAAGCAATTCAATTGCCTAGAACTTATTTGTATGAAAATTAATAATTAAATGTGTTTGATTAATTTAGTTTTTTTTTTGTTAAATGAGGACGGTACATCCGAAATTTTATTAATATATACTCACTTGTAGCGGAGGAATATCGTGATTACATAAAAAAATAATGAAAGCAACAAATGATAATGGACTAAAATAAGAATAAAGAATAAAATCATATTTTAATGCTGGACAGTCCATGTCTATCAATTTGTACTAGTGCCCTAATATGTCGTGGTAGGCTAGCTGCTCCATATATCGGATATCGTCGATAATCCCAACCTTCTACAGCAAAAGCATCTGCAACCTAATTTTCCTCTCTGTAGATGTGGAAAACCGTGTCACTGTCGAATGATATGATGCCTATGATCTATCTGTATGCCCTGAATAGTCCATGGTCATCTTTCTCTAATGATGCAGTGAGTAGCCACTACAGAATCTGACTCAATTAATTGTCTAAAAGACCGAGTCCTCTAGCTTGTAAAATCCCATTTAGAATAGCCCCGAGCTTTGCCTTTAATATCATGCACGATCCGTACGAAACTGAGAAAGCCCTAATACATTGACATGTGTGATCTTTGATGATGTCTTCCCCGCTTGAAAACCATCCTTGACGCATTCATCAGTATTGATCTTGACAGATCCAACTAATGGAATGTGCCACCAAATCAGAACATGGGGAGATGAGGAAGGGTGGTCCAAAGCAATACCAAAGATGGGTGCAAGTGTCAAATCCATTCGCCATTATACAACTCGAAACAGTCTTTCCTTATGAAGAAAATGAATCAACCCTCCAAATGATATGTCTGGCCTCCATATGGATCCCCCTATGATTTGCATCATTCCTCCCAGTCCAAGAAACCAAAATATCAGTGGAGGAAGAATAGTGAGAATGTGTCCACGACGAACCAACTGTCCAGAATATCGTCATCTTTGGAACCTCTGTCCGACTCCCTCTCAAGAACTCATAGGAATCGAAAAAATATCCCCAAAATGCTGCCATGCCTGAACGGAAATGCTACTGCCACTGAATATGTGACTAATAGTCTCCATCTCAGAACAACACTGGCAACAAAAAGCCAACTAGTATCCAATCTCCTCTGAATAACCACATATACTGGAATGATGTCCGACCATAGTCTCCAGCAGAAGAATGAGGCGGTAACTGGCAAAAATGGAGCTCCATAGTAACCAATACGAATCTTGACACTGACGTCCCGTACGTACGAGCTGCCATGCGAAATTGGTAGCAAAGCTACCATCCGATATATCCCGCTAAACAATGTGATTTGGAAATCTACACATAAAGGTATAGTCCCTATCTGTATTGCCATAAGAGGAGAGGAAAACTATAATAAACGTCCTATATCCTAGCCAATTTCATCAAAAAAATCCTGCACCCTTGTAGATATATGATGTCGATGTGGGAATGTGGATGCCAACATGGTCTCACCCATCCAACAATCATACCAAAAGAATATCTGACCTACCCTAAGGTGTCATACAAAGTGTGGCTCTGTTCGAAGTCCAACTAATTTCAACATCTTCCAAGTTGGAGAAGCTGATTTGGGAACTGTTGCAAGTGAAGGATGTGTCCCCAAATAATACTTGTTCAATAAAAACTGTATCCAAAGTAATCTCTGAGAACGTAACAACCACCAGAGCTTTATGGAGAAAGTGTCCACCACATCTTACAATCTCCTGAAGCCTAGACCTCCCTCATCAATAGGAAGACAAATCTCTGTCCAGCTCTGCTAATGTAAAATCCGCGCCTGATCCTTGGAGTCCCATAGGAAACGATCAAAAATGCTCTCTAGTTTCTCCAATATAGTCTTGGGGGGTGTATAATCTGAAGATGTAATAACATGGAAGAGAACACTAACCTCTGTAAGGTAATATGGCCCCCAGGTGACAAAAGTCTTGATACCCAACTTGAAATCATGTTCTTCCCCTTTTGGATAAGGTCATCATAAATGAAGTTCTTCTTGGTCCCTTTAAATAAGGGAACTCCCAGATAAGCGAAAGGTTACTGCTCGTGTCTAAATCCAGTCAAAATCTCCAAAAGTCTAATAGATGCCCGTTTGGGTAGTAAAAGTCCGCTCTTATCCCTATTTATCGACTATAAACCTCCTCATAATGCTACAAACAATCAAGAATCCTTCTGATGGACTATTTCTGTCAGTTGGTGAATATCATCAGCAAATGAAAGGTGTGAGACAATGGGACTACCTTCATGCCGATAGCATATACTGGGATACTTCTGAACCTTTGAGTGAGTAGGCGTGAAAAGTAATCTGCAGCGATGATGAACAGTGATGGCGAAATGGGATCACCCTATCTAAACCCTCGTGAAGAGGGAAAAAACCACATGGGCGGCCATTTAGGAGTACAGAAAAATGGCACTCCGAGATGCACTGCCTGATCTTGTCGATCCAGATCTGATCAAGTCCAAATGCCTCCAGTACAGAATAAATGAAGCCTCAGTCCATGCGATCATATGCTTTAGCTATGTGTAGTTTTAGCATCGTGTTATTCCCTCATGCTCTATCATCTAAAGTATAGAGAAGCTCATGAGCTAATAAGACATTGTCCCCAATCAGGCAGCCAGGGATGAATCCACTCTATTGATGAGAGATAATGTGCGGTAACAGTGTACTCAACCGAGTGTTCAAAAGCTTAGTAATAAGCTTATTAAACACAGTACATAAATTGATGGGTCTAAAGTCAGTCCATCTACAAGCACCGTTGCTCTTAGGAAGTAATACAATTGTAGTAACAGCAAAACCCTGTAGAAGATGGTCGCCGTCAAAGAAGTCCAAGACTGCTCTGTATACTTCATCCTGAATAATGTCACAGCAATGCTGGAAAAATAGGGATGAGAAACCATCCGGGCCAGCTACACTGTCAGCATCTATATTGAAAACCACCTTCCATACCTCATGAATCAAAGATTGATGATTTAGTGCCAATTTATCATCTTTCGTCAAAAGCCTGGGGATGATATCAGAACGAATGGGGTCTAAAGGCTATACAGGAACATATGGAAGATCCTGGTAGAATGAAATAGCCGAAGTTTGAATGTCAGTAGGAGTAGCTAAGACTTTCTTGCATGTGTCCTAATGGATCTGATACGCGATTTGATCCCGCGTTCCTAAACCATCGCATGGAAATATCGAGTATTTCGATCTCCCTCACATACCCAACGTGAATCGGCATTTTGCTTCCAAAAACCCTACTCTGTAGGGTCTCTGTCATATACAATCTCTGCCTTATCAACCCTATCCTCAACATTCCTTACTCGTTAAAAAAATCACCAAACACATGTTGATTTCACCAACGCATTCCTTGTTTTAGCATGTAGAACTTCTCCCATAAAGCAGCCATCCCCGTAAGATGAGTAGGGATAGACCACTTCTGATAGACAAAGGCTGAAAAATCATGATGGTTCATCCAAAAGTTGAGGAATCTGAAAGTTCTAGGTCCGAAATCATCATCAGAAACCCACTGAAGTAGTAAAGGCCAATGATCAGATGAAGTTCGATTCAAGTGCTTCACTGTAAGCTGTCTATAGAACTCTACAACTGTAGAATTGATGAGAACCTTGACCAGTCTCTTTCTGACCCTACCATTAGTCCAAGTATACCGATTTCCCAAGAAACCATGTCTTCCAAACTATAGTCTAGCATCATATCAGAGAAAGCAGTAGTACCTCGATCACGAGTATTATGACCAGTGCTCTCACCATCTTGTGTAATAACATTAAAGCCTCCCTCGACTAGCCAATGATTGTCCATATCCAGGGAAATGTGGTGAAGACCCACCCACAAATCCCTCATGATAGTAGCATTACATGAAGCATAAACTGGACTTAGATAGATGGAACGTGCTAGTCTGGGATCTTCAACTCTAACGTGAAAGAACTGGGAATGATCATCAACAACAGTAACAGTACTCCCCACATTCCAAAAAAACTAAATCTTGTTGGACTTATTTTGAACTTCGATATAAAAGCGAAAATATCGTCGAAAATAATCAAATCTTTGCTGAAGTAGAAAAATGTTCTAATATAACTGAAAGATAGACCTAATGAAGCTGTGTAAGTCTCTTCAGGCACCGATGGGTAGCCACACTAGCTATACCTCACACATTCCATATGATGGCACTCATAGGGACGAGGAATGTGATGAGGTATCATGTAACTAACTCCTAGTGATCCTCCTACTCAAATGCGGAGTATCAGTAGCCCTCGGGTGTTTTTCCGATATAACATGGACGAAGCGTCATCATCTGTCCTCCCAGCCATACCAACCAAATTCTCAGCAGAGGACCTGCGGAATATGCCATACTGATGAACCTCAATTTGTAATGTGCTTTCCATATCTGACTGCTCAGGCTGTAGAGATCGGATAGTTGCCTCAGCGTTTTGCTGACAAATAGGAGACGATAGATCTGTAATTTGTGTTGCTCTAATACCTGCAAACTCTGAGTCATTTGGTATCAATGGTTCCGAACCATAAGATTATGGGCGGCCCTGACTTCCTGAGGTGAAAACTGAACTACTGGATGAATAGCTGATGTGATAACAAGAAGACTATGATTATCCATCGTAATGGGAACAACTGTAGAGTGGTCTGATGATAAAGAAGTAGTAGCCCGTGGAGCAGTAGTGCTAATGACAAGTTGAGCAGTAGAAAAAGTAGGAGCCACATGCGGAACAATTGTTTGTGATGAAGTAACTGTAGTAACTGGTACACTGAGGGTGATAGGAGGAACAATTTGTGTATTAGCCTGAGTAGTCACATCTGATATACTGTCATGTGTGTTCTGATATCTCTTTATTGGTGTCCACCTCTAGCGAGTCTCCATGACAATCTCCTTCTCCTTTTCCTTTCATTTGGCCAAAATAGGCCTAAATGTAAGGTCTGGGACAACATGAGGTTGGGCAGGAATGAACCACTAGATCAACTCTCCTCCAAGTGTCTACAACAAAAGTAGAATTTTGGCACCTTATCATATACAATCGGCTGCCAATAACCTTCCTTCTTCTCCCTCTCAATCCACATTTTATCAGGGAGTTTACATTTTAGATCAACCTCAATACAAACTCGTGCCTCACTGGAGATTAGAAGTCATTTCTTAAATACGAAGTACGAGCCCAATGGCATTAGCTATTGCAAACAATGAACTCTTAGCTTGAAAATGAATAGAGAGCAAAGGAAATGAAACGTAGACATGAGCAATATGAACTTCATGCTTTGGGCTGAAACTGGGGGTCCATTTTATGATCCTCATAGGATAACCATCAATAAACCAAATGAGTTTGAGGAATAACCATGAATAGTCATTCTCGTGTGCCAAATGAATAATAATGTGTATATCATCAATAAGTTCAATCTCATAATCACCAATAAACCCAAAGTTCATAAAATTCTCGCGTACCTTGATCATAAAAGATTTGCGATACACAAATTTACCTATAAGTGTAAACATGTAGGCCTCAACCAAAAACTGCTCATCAGACTCATAAAAAAATAGCAGGATCCTCATGATGGATGTATGGTTCCTTCGAAACCAAACTGCGATGTTTGGAATCCTCAGGAGTTCGAAGAACATGAACGAGTGATTTTCTCTTACTTCTTTCGGCCTGAGTAATCGTAGCTCTACAATTGAGTGCAGCGGCATAAGATTGTGGAGCCTGAATAACTCCTGGAACTCCAGATGAAGGAACAGATGGTCTAGCTGAAATTGGAGCATTGTCGGCAATAGAAGGAGGCCTCGCGTAGGGGGCTGTCGGTAAAAGGGGATCGGACCTATTCTGCACATTTTGGGTCTGCTGATTTCGATTTTGTGGTCCGTTTTCCAATTTGGATGCTGCATGATCAGTTTTGAGAAGGACCCTACTGGGGAGGTTCAAAATTGGAAGTGAGTTTTGCCATGCTATTGATCGGTGGTTGGACCATTATAGGAGCTTTGGAGGGTTCAGAAACCATTGGAGGTATTATCATTCGACGGGTATCATTGAGATGATTGGAATTTTGATTTGAAGAGAGTTCTACTGCAGCGGTTTGGCAGGTACAAATGGAGTTCAATTGGCCTTCAATTCCCTGAATTGAATCAATACCCATATCTGTATTAACCTCAATTACGTGTGTGTTGGTTGAATTTTGAGCAATAACAACCTGAACACCATCAACTGAAGCATCAGTACCCATCGCGTGTGTATTAGCCTTGTTCGATTGCAATCCATCAATTGGGTTGTTAATTGGATCAATTGGTGGTCTACCCAATATATTATCAGCATGGAATGATGTTTGGAATGCATGATTGATTGTTTGCATCATTAGAAATTCATTAATTTTGTTGGAGCCAAACTTGCCATATAACTCGCGAATAGCTTCCATAAGTTCAGCTGATTATGGACAAAATTGGAGATGACCATGGTAGTAATAGATGCACTGGGTTGAGAGGATTGAAGTGGTGGTGGTCCGCGACTGGAAAGGTGGCCGGCGACGGTGGAAATAGTGCAAAAATCGCGACTAGATTCACGGTTTAGGGTAGCGACTCGGGCTATTTCCGGCACTTTCTCAGCCGGTTGTTGAACGGAAATTGTAGACGGAGGTGAGGGGGTTCGAATGGT
>CADEPD010006107.1:0-10361 GCA_902829195.1 Fraxinus dipetala | reverse complement strand
AGAGAAGGAAGCAGTGAATGAACAGGAAAGAATGCGGCGGCGGTGGAGACCTGACATTGACAGCGAAGTTATCAGTAATTAAAAAAAGCTGAGAAATACAAAAGGGAACAAGGCGAAAAAGGGAAAAGAAAAACCAGTGACCGGAGTGGGAAGTACGGTTGCCTTGAGTTTATATCAGCATTTTGTCTTTGTTGGGTCAAATTTGTGGAGGAGGAGAGGGAAAAAGACGAGAGCGAAGTCAGAAAACCAAAAGCATGGTTGCCAGCTTTAGTTTCCTACCAAGTATAAAGTAATTTTATGCTAGATTTTAGTTAGATGGCAAAAATATCCTACTTACTTAATTGGGTGCATGCAACTATTATCATGCTACGTGGTCACCGAGTCTACGTCACCATCAGACTGAGATTTATTAGCTATCGACTATATAAATAAGAAGTGAAAGAAAATACTTACCCTCCTATCATTTTTTGCATGGGATTGAAGATGGAAGAAACGATGACAAAAAATTATTGCTGTAGCAATGGTTACCTGAGGCCTGCAAAGCATCCACCATTGTACTGAGGAAAACAATTGAATAGCTAAAGTGCAGCAAAAAACTACTGAAGGGATGTTGAAGGATGGATGAATATATTTTGACATCATATTTCGATGGAGTTTGATATGTTAGATATACAAAATTCTGAACATACAAGCAGGCTTGTTTTACAATGACTAATACAGCATAAATTTACATACTGTCCCTTATCTTTCTTACTTTTTTGGATAGACTGATACAGCATAATTCACATGCTGTCAACTCTGGGTTTTCCTTAGGGTCCAGTTATCATCCATAGCTTGTTTTACAATGACTACTACAGCATAAATTTACATACCATCCCTTAACTTTCTTATTTTTTTGATCGACTGATACAGCATAAATTCACATGCCGTCAACTCTGGGTTTTCCTTTTGGTCCACTTATCATCCATATTATAATACTTAAGTACATGATGGCGTACATTGCGCAAATTTTAAACATGAGTATTTCTCAACATGTCTCTAACATGGAAGGTCCATCATTTCTCAACATAAAAGGAAGTAAACCAAAACTTCAAGACGTAATAATAGTGAAATTCTAAAGCTGTTACAGATAATCATAATAATAGAAATCGCAGCTCAGAAATTGATATCCCAAACAATGCAAAATATTAAATCCATACAAGGGAAACAGATAAAATGGAAGTAAATCATATACCATCCAAGCAAGAAAGCTTACACTTTCAGCCTCATGCCTAAGTCTTGTAAAAATGTACAGTATGACTTGCGTAGGTAAGTCTCTTTCTTCAAATCAATGCCATCATGTCTAGAAGGAGAATTTTCTTCAATATCCTTCCTAGAGAAATACCAGCGGTCACCACCTTCTTGTGGCCTGTCCACATAAATCCTATGATTTATGTCATTGACTCCATGACGAGAAGGCTCAGCAGACAACAAACTGGCCATTTCTAACTCCTTTGTCCCACCAAAAGATATCAAAGATTGATAGACAGGGTCACTAAAGGTAACAACATATGTTCACACATCATCCATCAACATCCTGCCAGCAAACTAACATAAAAGGCAAAAATCAGCATCCTCAAAATAATCTGCCATAGTTTTTGCTTAGTAATGTAATTACTGGAATAATTGGTAAATTAAATAGAGAGGTAAAAGAGAAGTTTGACAACCGTTTGAGCTAGCACTTCCCTATGTCCACAACGTTTGACTGTAACACCACAACTAGTCGAGGTGACATTCTTTATTTCTTCAGAAACAACAATTTCTTCATCCCAAGGACTTTGTCACCTTCCTTTTCTAGTCAAATTCCTACCTATGAAACACCGGCAAGCTCCCGGCGAGTCAGTCTCCGACTTGTTCAGGACACTAACACACTCCGACAAGCTGCTGACAAGTGTCAGGAATACTGGGTAACATGCCCCCTTTGTTTTTGTTTCTCTACCACTGGACATGTTGACACGCCGCAGTGAAGAGAAAGACCACAAAAATTACAATAAAAAACAAAAAAAATGACCTTCTATCTCAATATATGAATGAAAATCGTGAACTAAGAAGCACAATAATGGCGTACTTCTTCATTTTCTCCCTTCCCGCAGTTTTTTCTTCAAAGGCACCATGTTTCCATTTCGGCTTGTGATGGGCTTCTCTCTTCTCAAACAACCATAGTTTTAGACTTGTATTTCTTCCTTTTTTTTCTTTTGGGAAGCCTAGTTAGAGAAATGAGCCTTTTATTATTTGAGTTGCACAATTTTACAACGCCTTCTAATGAATCAACTGGGTGAAAAAAAGTCTTCTACTTCAAAAGTTCCCTTTTAACCAATTAAAATAAAAAAATTACCTTTATGTCCTAAAAAGGACCGTCCCATTAAAATGAAAAAGCTTTCACAGAAAGCTATACAATCTATTTGCATTCACAAGTCCTTCCCATAAACCCTCCAGTTATATTATTCCAAAAGTCAAGTGGATAACGTGTCATGTCGGTACTTCTATAAAAAATAGCGAATCAGCATGTCTGGTGCTTAATAGATTCCTATTGATAATACTAATCTTTATGCAGAGCATATCCATTTTTTCTTCAACTAAATCAAAGATATCAATTTTACTATCTCACGTTGATAAATTCTCCTTCCTACTTCCACCATTCAAATTGCTTTTCAATTACTGCCAGTTTATTTGTCAAATATGTTATTCCAGTTTTCAGCATTGCATGCCATATTGCCCATGTTTGAGCCCCATTCTTTAAAAATTCATTTCTCTCCAAACTCGTTTTCAATCACACATTCTCCCATTAGAATAATTTTACACGTAAACTCAAAAAATTTCCTTTTTAACCACACATTCTCCAAAAAAAAAAAAATCACCAAACCCATTATATAGACACTCTTCGTTCATCCTAAAAAAACATAAATTACACATATTCCACTTCTCAAATACTTCTCTCTCTGCTAATATCTACTTCAATCAAAAGGGTTCGTTAATATTATCAGTAAACAATATACTCAAAGAAACTACATCTCAAATTCAAAGACTAAAAAGTAAATGGAAGTATTATTAATCATCAGTTAACCTACTTAATCAAAATTACAAGATAGTACTTACATTTGAGCTAAAACTCTATTAGAACCACCACAACATTTCTTCCTTCAGATTTTAGTCTCTAAAACAGCATACTTTTCCACACCATATTTATGCATCCTTCAATATTTTATCCCTTTCTGTCATTCAATAGATCTATCTATCTGGTCTGTTATGGTAAAGTACAATACGAGATGGTGGAATTCAATGGGATAGATAGTAGAGGGCTGCCTATGCCCAAATTACTTCCAGAGTTGGTGTTCCAAGTAGGTTCTAACTTCTATGTGCAGGTATTCAACTACTCTCACCTAAAACTTCATCCTGTGATTTATCTTTTCATTAAAGAACAAGTTCAAACCTCCCCCTTTTCATTAAAGAACAAGTTCAAACCTCCCCCGTTCCAATAAAGGTTACATATGATCTGCTTCTATCAGTTATCTAGTGTTTCTGAGTTGGGATTCATAATTTAAGATAATCTAATGAGATAATTTTATTAGACAAGATGCAAACACAAGAAAAGAAAGAAAAGTTGTGTCACGTGTTATTGAGCAAAACAAAGGACACCTTGATGAGTTTGTATCAGCAATTGGAGTTCTTGCATAGAATTAAATACCAAAGACAGAAGTTTCATAAAGAAGGTTAATCATCTTATTTGTAGAAATAAAATTTGATATTATTGGGCTCCTAAAGCTTCTAATCCAAATCAAATGAGAGAGCAACCAATATAAAAAGATCTAAACATAGGAAAAACGATAAAATTATGATCAAATTAATTGAAAGAATGATCTTTCTGCTAAACGGTGTAAGTGGCGAACTATGATAACAACTCGATGAGAACACCTTTAACTTGTTCTCCCAATCAGTATTGCACAAACAACCCAATGAGATTTGAACTTTTCCAGCAGTACTTCTTAGATTGGAGGAAAACTGAGCATCAAGGTTCAAATTTCAATCTACAGTTATCCAACAAGCCTTTCCAACTTGATGAAGTAAAATCCATACTCTAAAAAAATGTTCTCTATAAAATCTAATAACCTAGAGCTTGTTTTGTCTAATTTCCTTGCTTATTTAAGAATTATTAATAAGTTTGCTTTATTAGTTGTTTTAGCATCAATTTTACTAGTCTGTTCTTATACTAGGATTTTGTTACTTTTAGTTCCATTTGATCACGACTTGAAAATATTCTACTGAAAGAACTCAGAATGTTGGCGCTTCAAAACAATAGCAAGATCTCATAATAATTTTAATAACAAGAGCAATATTTGGTTTATATAATTTTCTATGAATGATTAAACTCAAAAAACAACCCTTTTAGAATGCATATCCTCCTTCACTCCCAAAAATAGAAGTCGTCAACAATAACTCAAACAATTTTGCAAGGCATTTTCTTGGTTGCACCGCACAGAAACTAAGACATCAACAAGTATTTTAGTAGCTTCTGCAGCCCAAACTTCAACCTGCATCAAAGATTTTCCATCTTTGTAAAGCAAGATAACTCCAACGCCAAAAAAAACAATTTGACCTATGTTAATTAAGATTTACATAATTGATAATGCCTTTTTCACATATATTTTGCTAATTTAATTGGTCTGCCAAACCGCAGAGGAAGGTATTACTCATGCCTAAGTTTCTATACTGGATGGTAACTTCTACAATCAGGAAGGTTAATTAATTGTTATTTATTCCCTACTATAAGTATCTATGTTCTTGCCTTTTCCCAAAGTTCGTCATGTGGTTGAAACTATTAAATTTGCAGCATTTATTCCACCACAATCCAGCAGGACCTAATTTCAGTCCACTTTTTCCCATTCAATGCTTTCAAAAGGGCTCGAAGAGTACATCCTAATGTTTAGGGCTTTCAAAGCTTATACTTTGAATGACCCTTCTCAAGACTTATGTCTTGACTTAATGAAGCGTGCTTCACAGAGCATAAGCTCCAATGAAACTGAGGCATGCACTCCTCAGTCTTGCCCTTTCTGGACTGGTTTTATACCAAACAACAATTTATAGGTCGATTTTACTAGATATCCAATAAAATTTTGATTCATAAATGCATGTCAACCCTTAAAAGTAAGACGAACTAAAGACTAGTAAAGAGTACATATATGCCCCAATCCTGACTCCTACAACTTAAATGCAAACCCTCAAACACCAAAGAGTGATGTTGCCGCCTTTTGGCAACGAAAGACTATTGACAGGATATCGACGACAAGTATTTCATGCTTCTAATCTATTTATCTTACTGTTGTGTCCATATTTCTATGTTCTCTACTCTAAAAGTCACTTTTTTTCTAACGGCAAAAGAAACAAAATTCTTGCAAACTAAAACTTATTTCATATATCTTAATCGTTTAGTTCCGGCTGTGGACTAGTTGTTTTATCATGTGCTGACTAAGAGCATTTTTGGGAAGTGTTTATAAATGATTTAAATTATAAATTAATAAATGAGTGGTGGATATGTGAATAGTAGTTGTGAATGGCTTGAGTGGTTATAAACAGTTTATAAACCTGAGCCAAACATAGGCTAAATTTGTTAGTTTATTTTATACTACTTTGTTGATCCATTTTATGTTTCAAGTTGCAAATTAGTCTTAAATGTGTTCAACTGTTCTATTGTGCAGGTTTTACATAGCCTATGGCTATTAAGAGTATTATTTTGTATCTTATAAATTTTCAGATTGGGGCTTATGCACCTGGAGCACCTCCAGGTTCATGGCTCATCTAACGGATTTACCTTAACCTACTTAGCCTTTCTAAACACGGTTCCAATGCACCATTAACTAAATCCCAAATTTATTTCAATATTTCATCAAAATTTACTTCTTTGCAATGATATCTACAAGTTTTACAAAATACAATAACATAATCAGGATGAAGATCCGATTTTTGTTCAAAATTTTACTTGGCTAATAGTTACCAGCACAAGTTAGAACTTGCAAGGTGAAACTGCAATTAACCTCTGAGGTAATATACAGATGGATAATTAAACAAGGCAAGCTTTAATCAATTCAATAAATTCCAGTAAAAGTGCAAGTATCAAAAAGATTAAATGCCCAGTATATTTCTCGTGGAAAAGCAAAGTAGCAAAGCTTCAAATCGAGAAACTCACATGGACAGCCAAGAAACTGAAATCGGTACTACTCGCAGAGATGATGTTTTCTTCTTGAATATCTTGTCCGAATTCTCGAGTCTCAAAGTTAATCAAAAGCCTAAACGCAAACCCACCGGGTAATACATGCAAGTTTCGTGAGGGCTCGTTGGAGAAATGACTACCCAGGGAAGTTTGAAGCTATGGAGACGAGAAATTGCGGACGGGTTGCTGTGGGCGATGGAGGTGGTGAGGATCCACTACATAGAGAGGGACAGAGAGGGGCTCAACCGCCTTGGGGCGGGTTTGTGTTTTAGGGTTGGGTTGGGCTGTGCGTTAGGATTACGGAGGATGTAAAATTGGTCCGTCGGATGAAAAACATGAACGGTCTGGATTTGTTAAACAGTGGCCAATTTTCGGGTCGATTTGGATTCCAGATCCGACTTCGACCCCGTTTAGACTGCTTGTCAGCTACAGCATACGCCTATTAAGCCCAAACTTTTAAGTACAGGACCCACAACTTCACAACGGAAAAGGGAGAGTTAATTTTATCAATAGTCCCTTAAGTATGTGAAATATTTTAAATTAATCATTAAAAGTATTTTCCTTATATTTAGTCACTTTCTTACATATTTAGTGGCTAGATTTAATAACAGGTAAGTTTCAACATTTTCCATTCATTCAGTAAAGGAAATCGGGAGACGTCCCTAATCTTCGTGAGAAGTGCACTTCCTAACATTCGAATATTGGCATTATCGTCCTCAATTTTTATTAACACACAAAAAGGTATTTATCGACAGAACCATCTAATTAGACGTTAAATAAATATTGAATGGTACATAACGTGTATTTTTTGCAAAAATGCTTGTTTATAATTGAGAATAGAAATAGAATGTGGTAAAATATTAAAAGCTAGCTTTGACATAGATTTTTTTCAAGAAAAAAATGATTTTTTAAGAAATTATGTGGTTATAATGTACAAAAACAATTTTGGGAGACAATTATTTAAAAAAAAAAAAAGAATATTTGGCGAACAAGGTAAAAGTCTTTCAAAGCCCACTATTAATGGTCAACCATCACCCTTGCAATGTATAGCACACAACGATTTTTCATACGTAGTTTTTATCACCGTACTGTGTAGGATTTTACCGATTCAGGGTAGATATACAGGAGGGTAGCAATGGATATTAGAGAATACCAAGCTTCATTTTTATTTTATCTTTTACTTTTTTGCACTAATGGTCTATGATGTATGACCTTTGTGCAAATTCAAAACCTGCCCTTTCAATTTTGACAATAAAGTCCCCATATGAACGTTGAGTACAAATTCAACTTTTGAAAAGTATAATAGTTAATTTATTCAATTTTCATTCTTTAAAAGTATAAAAAATAAAATAAAATAATTCATTTTCCATCCAATCTTACCTCCCACCAAAAAAAAATAAAAAAATATCACGTTCTTCATCCAATCTTACCCCCACCATATTCCACCCATCCATGTTTCGATTGCCATGTCACTATCGTCTCCACCAACTCTAGCATATACCTAGTGACATTGATCTCACTGCTACATAATCTGATGCTAAACATCAATGTGGTTGAATGATTACTTAAAGTGTAAAAATCCAGTCGATGTCCATTTCGCTCATAACACCATTTTTCACTATTGTATTTATTGTTAATTGACTTCATATTAATACATAATATTTCTTCGTATTGGAAAATGTAGATGGTTTTAATATTTTATAATCTTGAGTTCTTTTAAATAATAGTTTTATCTTATAATTTTTTAACTTTTAACTATCAATTTTACCCGATTTGACCCTTAGTTTTCCCGTGTCGATGCATGACCCAATTTTTTAAAGGATCATCAAAATTATTATTGACCAATTTACCTTTTACAAAGATGGACTTGTGCAATGCACATCTCATTTTAACGTTTATTTAGCTGGATTCGATCGATAAAGAATTGGTGTGCTATGTTAAAAAGCTCGAGGGTTGTGGTCTTAAAATTTGAAGATTTTTATTCACATTTTATAAAATTTAGAAACCTCAGTTGCAATTTTCTCGAAAGTATGAGAGGCCAATTGTGATATCGAGTGACCAGGGTCAACCAAGTGTTTATACGAGTGAGAAATTATACTTCAATGACTAATTTGAAAGTTCACAAATAATACAATGACCAATAGTGAAATTATCTTAAAAGAAGCCCTTTCTGGGAGGGAGTCGACTGTCGACCAGACAGGGAAAAAGAGAAGTAGAACCTCCAATAATGACAATGTTTTAGCGACAGCACCGAAGGGGGGAAAAGTGATAAAGCAGCCGCACCGAAAGACAGGAAACAGGAAAAAGGAGTCGTGCAGAGGACGTGCGCCGCACCCTGGACGACGCTGTTGTAGAAATTTTCAATTTGAGACTGCGTTTACCTCTAAATTCTATTGATCCATGGTTGGTCATTTTCATTTTTATTGTTTCGAATTCTCGTGCGTTTTATTGTTTAATTCCTACAATCATTTGCTGTAGATGATATACCCTATTCAATAAATAACTCTTCATTTTACTTTAATAATTTTTTTGAGTCGAACTTTAATAATTTTATTTGTATGACGTGATGTTTCTTCCATATTTTGGACCTAATTCTGTAGAAGAATATGTTTTTAAGAATAATAACCTTAGATCAAAATATAAAGCATCATGTATGGAATATGGTGGTATGAGACGGCGAAACAAGAATTCTCTATACTTAGTTAAGTAATTGGGTGATGCTACACGCATTATGTATTCGAAGTGGGTTCCCCTCGGGATGGACACCATTACGAACACCGCATTATATACCCGTAGCATATTCCTAAGTAACTTAACCAAACCCAATCGCAGGAATCATAGGTTGGCGAATCAAGTGGGTGGGAATGATCGCCTTACGTCAATTTCAGTAAGGTAACTATAGATGGTGTCTTACCTTGCAATTCACCTATCATCTATGCTTTCAATTTAAAAATGCGAACTAAAGAATTTAGAGGTTAGAAGTACATATTCGCCTGTCAAAACATATGATCATAATACCTTGTGGAGCGATGAAATGCGTAGAGATTGAATAGAACATCAAAGGGCAAAAGCACTATGAAATTATATTTTTTTAGTTAGAGATAACACCTCCTTTTAAGAATGAGAGCGGAGGAACGTCTATTTAGTTCTAGTTAATTAAATAATGAGAATTAGAAAGAAATAGACATCTTATTTCACGCTTTCTCCAAAGATCTGGAGAAAGGTACATCAATAAGAATTTTAATTCTCCCTTTCAGAAAGGAAGAGTGAGAAATCTTCAATTAAGCTAAGCCATGGATTCCCTGGATAAGAACCATTGAATCATCACTAATTTCATCAATGGATAGGCTCGGAAAAAAGTTCTTACTGGATAATTAACTTGAAGTTCCTTTCGTTACTAATATTGGGTATTTTTTATGGCTAGGAATTTGATCATTTAATCTTTGCTCAGTGCTTTAAAAATCAATGTTTTTCTATTTAATTCTCCATTTACTGTCATTGGAGTAGATACTTAATTATTAAGCACTCTATATTAAGGGTTGTATTTCACATCAAATAAATATGAAACTATCAATCATCAAAAGTTGTACTATGACTGTCCTATGGACCTTCCCAATTGTGAAATAATCCACTAAACAAGAGTTACTATTTGTTCTATGAAACAATTCTATTCATAGGAATAAAGAAAATCAAATTTATTCTATACCCGATAAGTAGGGGGTGAACAACAAAAAAAGCCAATCCACCAAATCAAATTGAAATAGTAGTTTTCAAACCGTTGGTTTGGGATCACGTGGTTTAGATTTCGATCGTTTCAAAATTGAACCAAAGTTTGGAAATGATTTAGTTTAGGTTTCGATTGTTAAAAATCGGTAAAATTCCATCCGAACTATTCACCCATTCAATATTACTTGTTTTAGCCAAAATATACTATTTATTAGTTCAAATTATACTTCAAAAAATTTAGTAATTTACTTGTTTTACTGAAAATATTGTGGCCTTTTTCCAGTGATATGTTCTCATGTAACTTCGTAGCCACATTTCCATGCTTTAGTTGATTTGCAAATCCCTATTTCAGTTTCATTTGGAAATCTTGCGTACTTCACTAAATTTTGTT
>CADEPD010006092.1:0-14847 GCA_902829195.1 Fraxinus dipetala | reverse complement strand
TGTGTGGGAATTGAAAACTGTTTATTTTCCGCTGCACATGTTTAAGTAGATTCCCAACATAAAGTCAGTTGGAGTCTACAAAATAAATTTAAGAAGAAGAGCTGCTAGGGTTCTAAAAAGAAGAGAGTAATTTGGCGTCTGTTTTTATAATATCGTACTCACTCCAACGTTCAAGTTCACAAACCCTTTGTAACTACCGGAACAATATACCAATAAGCAATCACATACTTCATTTGTTGTATGAGTTTCTTCTTCTTAATATGAATTATAGAGTTGTATCAGAAGGATTTATGATTTGTTTATTTTATCAGTCATGTTCAAGCTTGAGAAAGGTGAATGAATATGTTAATTATACTGTTCTATTAGGGAAGTAAAACTAACTATTAAATGTTCGTCTATAGGCAGGCAAACGCACCATATCCTAGATTGTTCGATCAACATTAAAAATTCAACAGATAAAGGTTCATAAAATGGCATCTACGTCAGTTTCCATCTGTGGAATCTAAAATGACTTAAAAGTTTGCAGCTAGTCAATAAGGAGATGATTTCTTTTTCTTACAGTAGAAAGAAAAAGTTATTTTGCATTTAACTTCTTAAGGTAATAAAAGAGCTAAATAAACAAATAACAGTCCTATGATAAAACAACATTAATAGGAACTGCAGAATGATCAATGTTGCATTTACAAAAGTTATAGCATGTTTTATGTTGAACAAAGAAAAAAATGACGTATGAAATGCCTGGTGTTCAATGTGCTTCAACATCATTATGACTAATGATAAATCTTAGCAGTCCGGTTAACAGACTAAGTAGTTTCGTTCAGGTTGATGTTGTAGAAGCTTCAAGCAACACAGGTACTGATTTATATCTCTGCAGAAAGAATACTAGTTTTCCCTCATTGTGTTAGTATGAGTTGGGACAAATAGAAATCATACCTTGTCTAGAAGAAACCTCAATAGTGTGGCTAGTTAGAACCTTTATACAAGTTTATGGACGAGCAGCTCAGTATTGCTTTGAGAGACACCAAGCAACTGGTTTTCTCTAGTAATCTGATAATCTTTCATGAGAAATTGATTGAATTTTGCTGGCAAATAACCTGACTTATATTCCGAAAAGTGTACAAAATTATGGCTTTGGCCATTTGCACCATATCTTTGAAGGTTTCGGTGTCCTTCCTGATATCATTTAAATGCCAATAAAACCCACTACCAGAAATCTCCACAAGAACATATTCCATCTTTAAATAAATGGAAACGTACAGCATCTCTTACGAGAATCTCTCTGCTGGTGATCTTCGAAATTATTTTAGTTGCATTATGGCAGTCCACACATACACGGAGATTTTTTACCACTTTTATAGGCAACCCAGGAGGAATAAAAATTAAACCAAATGCAATAGCCAGTTTTTCACTATGGTAGTTCAGCATCTTTGTTTTCTCTGATTCTTCAACATCATGCAGAACAGAACTCGTGTCTGGCACATATCCCTCCTTTATCATTTTATAGTTTAATTTTTCCATCTCTTCGTATATCTGATCTGAAAATGGATTTGACTTGTCATCAGCTGAGAAAACGTGTACTATGTTCTTATACTTGATCCAACTAAATCCAGGTTCCTTTTTCACACCCTTATCTCTCATTCCTCTTCTTAGCTGAGACACCTGATCCCATTTCCCTTTAGCAGCATACATGCTAGCAAGCAATACATAGCCAGCAGGATTATGAGGATCCAATTCCAGAAGACATTCTGCTGCCCATTTCCCTATTTCCAGATTACCACGATTTCTACATGAACTTAGTAATGTAGCCCAACCAATTGCATCAGGACGACAAGGCATTTTGAGTATGAATGTTCTTGCTTCTTCTAATTGTCCAGCTCGACTATAAAGATCAATCATGCAAGTGTGATGATCAAGAATTGGCATAATTCCATATTGTTCTGTCATTGATGCAAAATATTGACAACCTTGCTCCACAAGTCCAGCCCTACTGCAAGCAGAAAGAACACCAATAAACATAACTCCATCAGGTTGTAGACCATGAGCTAACATTTCCTCAAATAAACTAATTGTTTCTCTTGCTTTTCCAAATTGTGCATAGCCTGAAACTAATGCACTCCAAGACACTTCATCCCTAAGCTTCATCTCATTAAACAAACTATGAGAGTCTTTTATGCTGCCACATTTCCCATACAGTGTTACAAGTGAATTAGAAACCGTAATGAAGGAAATTAAGCCTGAAACTAGTGCTCGACCATGAAACTGGGCTCCCTCTTCCAAGGAAGCTAGATTAGCACAAGAGCTAATCACACTTCCTAGAGTAAAATCATCTGGCCGAATCCCATCTCTCTGCATTTCGCAAAAAATTCGAACAGCTTCCTCACCATACCCATTCTGGCCATAACCGACTACCATGGCAGTCCAAGATACAATGTTTTTGTGCATCATCCTCCTAAAAACTGTTTCTGCATATTTAATGCTTCTACACTTAGAGTACATGTCAACAAGGGAACTGCCAACAAAAATATTGTCCACATAATCAGTTTTAATTATATAAGCATGAATCTGATTGCCTTCTCTCAACGCCACAAGACCTCCACAAGCGGTCAAGATGCTCCCAAAAGTAAACTGATCCATATCGAAGTCTTTAAACCTCATTTCACGAAACAGATCCACTGCTTCTTTTGACAACCCATTCTGAGTTAGCCCCGTAATCATTGTAGTCCAAGTAATTGAGTCCTTCTCAGGCATACTCCTAAACAAATGCTCAGACTCTCCCACCATCCCACACCTCATAAAACCCATAATCATCGTATTATACATAACCAAATTCCTCTCAGGTAACTCATCAAATACGCATTTTGCCTCGCATATCAAACCACATTTAGCATACATGTCCACTAAAGGACTTCCCACAAAAACATATGACTGAAACCCGCATTTCACTATTTGCCCATGTATTCCCCTACCCAAATCAACCCAACCATTGTTTGACAACATTATAATCATAGTGGAAAGCGTAATTCTATTCAAGTTCACCAACCCATTTCTTAACATCAACTTATAGGCCACCAAAGCCTTATCACTCAATCCAGAATTCACGTACCCCGATATAATCAAATTCCAAGAAACACCGTCTTTCTTGGGAAACAAATTAAATATTTCTCGCATTTTTACAAGATCTCCAGATTTCGAGTAAGCAGAGAGAATGGTGTTCCACGAAAAGAGGTTTGGTCTGGGTATTTGATCGAACACATTGCGTGCATATGTAATTCTCTTCAAATTATAGTACGCATTTATGAGGTTGTTGAGCAAAAAGGTTTCTGGGTTTTCTACGGTTTTGACTATGCTTGCATGTATCTTTTTCGCTTGGTGTAAATTACGAGTTTCGCAGCATTGTTTCAGTAGCGAACAGTAGTGGTTGGAAATGTGAGACATTGTGCTTGTTGAAGGGAGGTTTCGACGGGAGAGTGTAGAGTATTCATTAAATTAGCTTCATAAGTCGGGATTGTAGCAAAAGAGATTGTAGCAGCAATGGAGGAAATTGTTTCGATAAGGATTTAACAGTATCTTAACTCAATTGTCTAGGGTTTATAAGCACTTTAGACTAGTTCCTCACAATTTGGGACCATGTTCTAAAATGCTCATTTAGATATAAAATTTGATCTTGCAATTTAACCGAACCTTACGTTATTCTACGTTTAGACTTTGCCTTGTAAAAACTAGTTTTAAGATTGAATTTTATCGAAAGTGATGTTATAATTATATTCATAGTAAACATTCCGTGTTAAATCATTCTTGACGTGAATATGAAAACTTACAGAGAAATACTTTTGTAGAAGAATGATTTCTTAGAGTCACCCTAACTGGAAAAAAACTGAGCTGTACTGGACGTCGATCTTGAAGAGAGTGACATCAAACACCAATCTAATTGGATCTCACCTCGCTCGTGAAATGATTGTTTTGTAGGTTTACAAGTACATACTTTGATAGCATTTTCCTACAAAGAGATTTTAAAGGTTACTTTTATTGAAAGTGATTGCTTCTGTTTCATATCATTGCAAGTTTTCGGTTGATGGAATGGTATTTGGATTAATGATGGTTTTATTATAATGACTTTGTGTGTTACATCGCTTGTTATATTAGAGTTTCATATCATTTTGAGTTTTCAAGTGGTAAAATAAACTTTGAATTCATAGAAAACTTATTTTAACGACTCCAATGATTTCGTAGAGTCACCTTAACTGGAAAAAATTGAGTTGTACCAGACGTAGATTTTGAAGAGAGTGACATCAAACACCAATCTAATTGGATCTCACCTCACTCGTGAAATGCTTGCTTTGTAGGTTTACAAGTACATACTTTGATAGCATTTTCCTACAAAGAGATTTTAAAGGTGACTTTTATTGAAAGTGGTTGTTACATTTTCATATCATTGCAAGTTTTCGGTTGGTGGAATGGTATTTGGATTAATAATGGTTTTATTATAATGACTTTGTGTGTTGCATCGCTTGTTCCATTACAGGTTCATGTTACTCTAGGTTTTCAAGTGGTATAAACTCTGAATTCATAGAAAACTTATTTTAATGACTCCAATTGTATGTTAGATTGCTTGTAATATATTAACTAAGGATTATAAGTACTTTAAACACTCAAACTTTTAAAGGTGAACTCTAGTCAAAATTGATGTTACAATTTGTACAAGAGCAGACACCCTTTTCTTGAGACCCTCATTGCTGACAGTACAACATGAAAAGGATTACTTCCAGTAAAAGATCGACTCCATCGAGTTCAAAATTGATTGTTACATTTATATAAAGATGAGAGAGTGCTAAGGCTAGAGGCAATGGGCAAGCCTGTCCACTGAATCTCAGACTATGAACATTAAGATTTGTTTTGGATATGCCTTTGTTCACTTATAGAGCTCATTGCAAACAGAAATGCAATTAATCAGCAAAAAAAATGCTTTGAAACTAAAGGAACGTGAATTTATTCTCATTTTTCCACACCTCATCTAAAATAGTTTCTTCTCTTTGTTTTACAAGAACAATATAATTTCTATCAAAGTCAAACATTTCATGGAACACGCAACTATTTAACTACACATTTCATCAGTTTTTATCAAAATCTGCTAAAAATCTGATTATAACAACCTCTACCAAATAGAGGCTTATAGGAAAGAAAATATTCGACTGTTGTAAACTTTCCTTCTTATCAATCTCAAGGCTCTTGTTCATGGTACTTTTTTCGACTTTGGAAATGATGCTTGAAATAAAAAACCTTATCTACATAGTAACTGGTGAACCTTCAAGGCTCAAGAATACACCACTTAAGCTCAGAACTTCAAGAACATGCTTGTAAGCAATAATGTGGTAGACCAGACAAAAAAATTTGGGGAGTCGTAGTAGGATCCTTTTTGGGCCCCGAGCAAAGAGATCGAGCGAACTAATTTTCTCAATTATCAAATATGATAGACCTCACACGAGGATTGGAGGTATAGAACAAATACTAATAAAAGTTAGGAAAATGCTAAAGGTACTACCAACCCCTCACAAGGTAGAGGGGGGCTCACGCCAAAACCCTCTACCTTGTGAGGGGCGTGTAAATGCCCGGGTACCCATAGCAAAGCCCTAAAAGTTATTAGTGTTCGGTTTCATGTGTCTTGCAAATGCATCGTAGAAAAAATAGAAATCAGCATAAGATCTTTGAGCTACTCGAATATTTTACAAGAAAAATTTAGTATACTGCTTAAGGTTTGTCAGTTAAGAGGATTGTTTGAATTGAAGCCCATCTTAATAATGTAGCGAAGTTCATCTTCACGTGCACCGTGTACCTATGTTCGACAACATTAAAAAAAATTATACTTATCCAGAAACTAAAAAATTAGAGGTCCGAAATATGAAAATCTAATCAGAAATTAAAAAAAAAATAATGGAAAAATATCTTGCATTTAGAATGGATAAGTTCAGCCCTATAAATAGACATAGTTAACTAACTCCAGTTGATACACGAACTAATTACAGCTATTCAAACTAATACTAACTAACTTTAACTAACATGAAGCTTTGGTAGCTGCTACATAAGTTCTAATACTCTTCCTTTAGATGGGCTATGGAGATTAATGATAGCCATTTTGGACAATAAAGGGAATAGAAGAAATGTAAGTAGAGGCTCCGCGAAAATGTTAGCCAGCTGGTATTGACATCGAACAGGTAGCAGTTTGATGAATCCGTCATTGATCTTGTCCCGGATGAAATGGTAGTCTATCTTTATGTGTTTGGTGCACTCGAGGTAGATGGGATTGTTAGCAATGTGAATTATAGCTTTGTTATCACAAAAGATTAATGCAAGAGTAGTAGAAGATAAATGAAAATCTTGAAGCAATTGATGAATCCATACAATTTCACTAGCTGTAGAGGCCAGTGCAAGGTATTCTGCTTCAGTTGATGATCTGGACATGGTGCTCTACTTCTTAGCTTTCCAAGACACTAAGGAATCCCCAAGGAAAACACAAAAATGCGTGATAGATTTCCTTGAATCTAGGCATGAACCCCAATCTGCATCAGCAAAAGCACGAAATTGTAAAGATGATTCTGCAGAAAATAGAAGGCTTTGACCTGGAGTAGCCTTAAGATATTATAATAGATGATGGATAGCAGTTAGATGAGGCTTCTAAAGCTGAGAAACAAATTGACTGAGTTTGTGGACAGGAAATGTGATATCAGGCTTAGATATTGTTAAGTAAACGCCCAACTAGTCGTCTATAAAAAGAAGCATCACTGAGTACTCAATTAAACTTTGGGATCCATAGGCAAGATGGTAGGTTTGCAGGCAAGAAAACCAGTGTCTTCAAGTAATTGGAGAGTATAGTGTCGTAGGGATAAGATAATTTCCTTGTCAATCTCCAAACTAAGAAAGTACTTTAGTTTACCAAGATCTTTGAATTTTATGTTTTTAAAAAATCAATTGTCTTCTGATTCGAACCAGTGATGACAATGTCATCAACATAAACTAATAAGGCAAAAAAGTAATTACCAGAACCTTTAGTGAATAGAGAATAGTTAGACTTGGATTGGCGAGAACCATGAAGTATGAAATCATGGGAAAAGTTTGAAAACTATTGCCTGGAGGCCTGTTTGAGTCCATAAATCAATTTGTGTAGTTTACAAACCAACTGCTCCCCATGATTTCCAGCAAGAATGTGAGTAGCATAACCCAAATGAAGGTCTATATAGATTCCTCAAAAAGATCTCTATGTGGGACGGCATTATTGACATCTAGTTGGATGATATGCTATTTGTTGATAGTTGCAATGTTAAGAGAATCTTCACAATAACTAATTTAGCAAGTGGGAAAAAAGTCTCAAGAATCTAACCCCTCTTCCTGCCTGTGGCCTTTAGCCACCAAACGTGCTTTATATCTATAAATATTGCCATCAAAATTGTACTTAATTTTGTATATCCACTTGCAACCGATGGTATGTTTGCCCTTAGGTAGAGTTGTAACAATCCAAGTGTTATTCAATTCAATTGCATCCAATTCAGATGCCAAAGCATCTTTCTAGTGATCAAACTTCACATCCTCATAAGAAAAATTGAGCAAATAAGTTCTATTAGATGGAGAATATTTTTCATATGTGAGGTATTTATTTAAAAGATAGGCCAAGGAAGTATTATGAGGCTATGTATTTGCCAAGAGGTTACAATAAAAATCCCGGAGATAAGAGGCAGTTTTCAAATCCTAGTAGATCTTCTAGGAATGAGAGATGATGATGGATTAAAATCAGATCTTGGAAGACATCCAAGAGGCAAATGATTAGGACTGTTGATAATGTTATCAGTAAGATCATAAGTTGATCTAGGAAAGATTTGCTGACCGTGGAAATCAAATGCTGGTTTAGGTAGAACCAAGTCAGAGAATGGATCAAGTAAATTAGATGTATGTGGGATATATTGGAAAGGAAAAATATGCTCACGAAATATAACATCTCTAGAGATAAAAAGGACTTGGAAGTGATGTCATAATCTTTATCCTTTGATACCCAGAGGATAACCAACAAAGACACAACCTTGGCTCTAGGATGGAATTTGGTGCGAAGAGAATGAATGGTAGATGCAAAACATAAGCTTCCAAACACTCTAAGTAGGCTATAATCTACTGGGGATTTATAGAGTAGAGATAATGGAGTCTTGTTCTGAAGAATTGGTGAGGGTGTTCTATTAGTGAGGAATGTGGCTATGAGCACACATTCACCCCAAAACTGAATGGAAACTTGAGATTGGAAAAATAAAGCTCTAGCCACATTAAGTAGGTGTTGGTGTTTTCTTTCAACAACTGAGTTTTGTTTATGCCTTCTACACAAGAAAACTGATGGATAACACCCTTTGAGTTGAAGAACTCCGTGAATTGTAATTTAGGAGCATCGTCATACCTGAACATCTTGATTACTTTGTGAAATTGTGTTTCAATCAGGCTGAAAAACTTGGGAATAATAGAATGAATATCAAACTTTTATTTCATGAGATAAATCCATGTGAACCGATTACAATCATCCATTAATGCAAGGAAATATTTGTGACCAGCATGTGTTGAAACATTGTATGGTCTCCATACATCACAATGGACCAAATCAAATACATTAGGAGATAAGTGATTATTTGAAACAGAAGAGAGTCTTCTTTGTTTAGCTAGAGGACAAATTGTGCAGTGAAAATTGTTCATATGGCTAACACCTTTAAACTGCGACCGATCTTTCAACATCACCAATCTTTTAAAAGATAAATGACCAAGTCTATGATGCCTGTTGACCCCAAAAATTGTATCAATGATGTGGCCAACAGATTCCAAAACCTCTCATGTTCACGTAAGCTAAATCCCAACACACTTGGGCACGTTGTTAGTTAAACGATCAAGCCAGTTAGAAGAATAATTTAGGGTGTGGGAGAGCTTAGAACGTGAGCCTCCAATCGATAAAAGGGGGGGTCGGCTTGGGAGTAGAATACTAAAAGTATATGTGGGAAGAATATAGGCTTGAGAGTCCAAACTTGCATTAACCTCGAATTGCACTGAGTGTGAGCTTTTATAAGTGAGTAAGATAAATGATGCCCGTCAGATGATAGGACACATGGCCTCATCAGATCTATTGACCCTTCTTTTTGCATGCATCAATCAATCAATCAAGGCATAAAATGCCAGGACCTCTTTCATATTTATAAGTCCTAGTTGTTGCAAGTGGGATTTGACCTTGTAGGTGTGCAGGGGCAGTGTTGGCAGTGAGTTGTCTTGTCAATCATTTCACCACAAGATCTATTAGGGATCTTGTCATTGCCTCGTTAGGACCGGCTCTTACACGGGGCGTCTACCCAAATGGGGTCGGTCCGATTTCATGTCATGGGAAATGGGTCGTTTCAAGGCATATAACAGGGTCATCCATGTTACCACATAAGGTGTAGACCCCTCATGTTTGCCACGTAGTTCAATTAGGTATGATTATTTATACGAGTAACAACAGTCCCCAAAGTCCAGGTATAATTATTTATATGATGTGTGGACTTTCTAGTCTAAGAAAGAAAAATATCTTCGTTGTTTGAAGCTGGCGACGGGTTCGATGTATATATGGTGAAGCTCTTGAGGTAAAAGGCGAGCCTATTTGATAGATAAATCCTGTGAGAAAAATGAAAAGGTGTCAGGCGAGGTCATTGGAAAATTTACCGAGTCCCTTTAAAAGTTGAAGCCCATGATAAGGTTGAGAAGGTGTTAGGCGAGGCCATTGGAGAATCTACCGAACCCTTTTAAGAGTTGAAGCTTGTGATAAGGCTGAAAAGGTTTTAGGCGAGGCCATTAGAGAATCTACCGAGCCCCTTTAAGAGTTGAAGCATGTGATAAGGCTGAAAAGGTGTTAGGTGAGGCCATTGGATAATCTACCAAGCCCCTTTAAGAGTTGAAGCATGTGATAAGGATGAACAAGGTGTTAGGTGAGGCCATTGGATAATCTACCGAGCCCTTTTAAGAGTTGAAGCCTGTGATAAGGCTGAACAAGTGGTAGGCGAGGCCATTGGAGCTTGCCAGGTGGCGTACTATAATGATTTGAGGGACGCGTTGATTCCCAATGAATATAGCTGGGTGGCGTGGTAATTTTCTAGGCTCAAGATATATGCGCATTTATGCGCAATGATGGTGTTACCTTACATTTTACAGGATCCGAGTAAGTTCCTGGCCGTTGTACTTAGCACGACTTCATCTGGGCCTTTGGTTTGAACTTTTAACAAGCATATTTTGGTATTATCGTGATAGTTGGATCACAGGTGGAAGGCTCGGATTAAAGTGGAGGGAGATCCAATGGTGGAGGTTCATTTACTTGCATATAAGAGGCTGAAAATCTACTTTTTCCCCTTTTCTTCATTTTGGGAAAGTTTCAAACCCTTGAGTGCTGAAAATATTACTACTTTCCTTAGCATTTTTTCTGCTGTATCTGGCGATCAACTTCGTTCCCTCTCTTTTTTCTGCATTCCTGATCTTCTGTTTTAGATTTCGTGTATGTATTTATCATTATCGAGGTATTTTCTTCACTTATTGAGTTAGATGGCTACTTCCCCGAAAACGAATGCGTCTGAGGGGTCTTTTGAGGTGAACATGGCATTAATTTGCGATTCCTCTATTGATTCCTACCGAACGGATCATGGAGGCGATGGGGGTCCTCATAGTGCATGGATGATGCCAGAGGGCCCCATATATTATAGCATTAGATGGGGGCTTCCTTGTGGCCAACTGGTATAAAAGAGGGTAAGTTAGAGACCTTCCGAGAGAGGTGTAGGATCCTAAATAACGTAGAAATATTTGTACCGACCCTAGAGAAGAGTACCTACTTTCCTAAAGAGGGGTTTTTGGCAGTGAGCGAGGCCATTTTAGCTGGGAGGATGAGGTTACCCCTGCACCCTTTCTTTAGATTTATCCTTAGGTAGTACAACTTGACCCCTACCTATCTAGTGCCCAACACATGGAGCCAACTAGAAGGGGCCTTTTTTCTTTGGAAGGAGGCCATCTTTGGTGAGGATATGTCTCCCCATGTTTTCCATAACCTTTTCCAACCTCGAGCATCGAGTGGGAGCAGCGACTGCAAGGGGTGGTATTGCATGCACCCTTGGGGTTCGTATTTTCCCTTCATATTTGGGAACTTTAACCTGTATCAAGAACTGAAAGTCATCTTTGTTTCGGGTTAGGGGTCGTTGGCAGACGATTGAGTGAGATGTGGCCTCAAAGATTACCTTGCCGACCCAGTATCATGAGTATAGTGAGTTTAACCCTAGTTACTAGAATGTTTACTTTATGTCGTTGCTTTCGATTCTTCGTTTCTGATATTTGCTTTGTGTAGCTGTAGTTAATAGGATTGAACTTGAACCTTTAGAGTGGGCTATTATAAGGGCCATTTACGAGCTGCCAGTAGAGAGTAGGCACTTCAAAAATACAATTGCCAAATGAAACCTCTTTATTATGCATCAGCTGATGACTACCAAGGATAAAGAGACTCTTATTTGTTCATCTTTAGCGGTTCTGCTTTGCTGAATTTTATTGGACGACATCCTTTTATGGTTTTTTCTGCACGATAAAAAGGAGTGTGTCAAACCTGACATGCTTTTCCAAAGAAGTCTCAGAGAGGTGAAGAAGAAACAGTCTATGAGCTCTGCTTCTATTGCTTACAAGCATCAAAGGCATAAGTTGACCCTCCTGTCTAAGGCGAACTCACCGCCTTCCTTGGAGAAAAAGGGGAGAAAAGAGGAGAAAGGGGGCAAAGAGGATGCCAACAAGGAGAAGGGAGAATTTAAGACCAAATCATTGCTGTGAATTCTAACTATTTGCAGAAAATAGCTTCGTTGGCATTGGAGGTGGGCCAACAAGGAGAAGGGAGAATTAAAGACCAAAATCGAAAAGCTGACTGTTAAGGTTGCTGATTTGAGGCAGCAGTTAAGTGTGGCAGCAGTAGTTAATAAATATGTTGCTCATTCTCATGAGACAGCAGAATAAGATGGGCTCGACATATACTGGGGAGAAGTAGCTTACAACGAAGTGTTCGCGAGGCTTGCCGAACTGCATCCTCAATTGGACTTGGCTGTCATAAAAGAAGAATTCCTTTCTGCTGAGCCTTCCACCCCTGCCAACGAAGTTGAGGATTCACTAGAGGAAGTAGATGCTTCAGAAAAACCTCAGTAGGATGATGCTACCGCTTCTTAGGATAGGCCTCTATTTTTGTAACATTTTTGTAATGGTTCATCCCCCTTTATACTGAATTTGATTTGATTTGTCTGGATGAACTCGTCAGGTTTAACAAAATGCATTGCCCAGTGTTTCATGGTTTATGGGGCTCGCTCGCCGTATTCGTACTTTTTAATGAGAATGCATGAGTTTGTCATTTTTAATCAGCAAGTTAACAATTAATGGGCTCACCACAATTGTACTTGGTCAATAATGAGAATGTATAAGCTTTTCATTAATAAGTTAATCTATGGGCTCGCCATAATTATTCTTAATCGGTCGAATTTTTATTCCTTATGGGCTTGCCATAATTATTCATAATCAATCAAACTCGTTATGTTTAAGGGCTTGCCATAGTTTGATCACAAGGATATGAACTTGTCATACTATGAGCCTGTCATAGTTGAAAACAAAAGGCACATACATTAATCTCAAAAGGTACATAAGCGGTGAATGGGGCCTTACTGATAATACATTCTCAGATGTTCAACATTCCAAGGGTGAGGCTGCACCTTCTCGTCCAAGTTCTCAATTAAGAAAGTCCATGGCCTAACGTCGCTTGATATACGATAGTGGCCTTCCCAATTCTGACCCAACGTGCCCACACCAGTTCTTTAGAAGACAAAAAAGCCATTCTAAGCACCAAATCGACTCTTTTGAATGATTTCTTCTTGACCTTGGCATTGTAGCACTTTACCATTTTCCTTTGATAGGAGGCCAGTTTTATTTTTGAAGTGTCTCTCCTTTCTTCAAAGAAGTCGAGCTCGTATCATCTTATCTCATCATTGGATACTTCGTTGAATTGCAGGTGGCGAAGTGAAGGAAGACCCACCTTGATTGGGCTCATGGCTTCGGCCCCATATGCCATCGAAAAGGGTGTCTCTCCTGTCGCGGTTCGACTGGTGGTGCATATTACCCAAACACATAGGGGAGCTTGTTTGCCCACATGCCCCTTTGATGCATCAAGTTTCTTTTTCAAGAGATGATTTATTATTTTGTTAATTGCCTCGACTTGGCCATTTGCCTGGGAGTGTGAGGGGAGGAAAAGTACTTTTTGATACCCAATTCGTCACATAGGTCTCGGAGCTTCTTATTTTCGAATTGCTGCCCATTGTCTGTAACTATTGCATGGGGAACTTCGAATCGGCATATGATGTTCTTCCATATGAACTTAGAAGTGTTTACTTCATTTATTTTAGCTAACGGTTCTATCTCGACCTACTTAGTAAAGTAATCAATAGTGACAATAGCATAACTTGCATCCCATTTCCCTTTTCGCATAGGACCTATAAGGTTGACGCGAATGGGCAGAGACTGGATACTACGGTCAACACTTGGGCTGGTTGTCTTTGAATGGAGGAGAAGCGTTGACACTTATCACACCTTTTCACGAATTGTATAGCATCTTTTTTCAAGGTTGGCCAGTAATACCCTTGTCTTAACACTTTATGGGCCAATGCTGGGCCCCCTGTATAGCTGCCACATGACCTTTGGTCAACTCAAACTTTTCAAAGCATGGGATTAGATCCATAACCTTCTTCAAGTACGCTACCATGCCTTTATCATTAGCTGCAAAACTGCTACTAACCTGGCTTACAACTAGCTGGGAGTCACTTCGAACTGCCAAGTTTTTGACCTGCATTTCTTTGGTCAATCTGAGGCCTGCTAGAAGTGCCTCATAATCATCTGCGTTGTTGGAGGTTTTAAAGCTAAACCTCACTGCACAATTAAGCTTATGACCCTCTGGCTTTCTAGCTATACACCAACCCCTGATCCTGTTTCTCTGGTGGATTCATCAACAAACAATTTCAAGGCTATGGGGGTCTGCCGATTCCATCATTAAATTAATATTTGTTGCTTACGGCCAGATATAGTAGCAATGCTTCTCCATCCTTGGGCTTCGAGAGAGGGGGCTTGGCCCAAGTATTTTTTTAGTCTCTGGGACGCTTCTTTACATTCTTCATTCCACTAGAACCTTTTCCCCCCTTTTAGGATTTTAAAGAAAGAAAAACATCTATCCGTAGCTTTGGAGATGAAGCGGTTTAGTGCTGCGAGGCATCTTGTCAAACATTGCACTTCTTTGAGCTTGTTGGGGAATTTCATGTCCAGCAAAGCCTTAATTTCTCTCAGGGTTTGCCTTAATGCCTCTCTGATTAACCATATAACCCAAGAACTTTCCAGAAGCAACGCCGAAAGCTCATTTTAATGGATTCAGCTTTATCCGATATTCCCTCAAGATCTTGACGGTAGCTTTCAAGTGTTCAATGTGGTCTGCAGACCTGAGGCTCTTTATGAGCATGTCATCAACGTACACCTCCATTGTTTTGCCTATAAGGTCGAAAAATATTTTGTTGACTAGCCGTTGATAGGTTGTGCCAACATTCTTCAAGCTAAACGACGTGACTTTGTGGAAGTATAGGCCTCTATCAGTGATGAAAGAGATGTTTTCCTCGTCTATTAGGTGCATGGAAATCTGATTGTACCCTGAATATCCATCCATGAAACTCAAGAGTTTATGGCCTGTAGTGGAATCTACTAGCTGGTCGATTCTTGGAAGCGGGAAACTATCTTTTGGGTAATCTTGGTTGAGGTTGGAGAAGT
>CADEPD010006091.1:0-13258 GCA_902829195.1 Fraxinus dipetala | reverse complement strand
AGTATAGGGATTTGATACGTTACCTTGACGTGGTCACTTACATCCTCCTTGTTACCAACCGATGTGATCCCAACCAAATTTTTCATGTGATTTACAACACGTGGATAGTTAAGGTATGGCATACCACAAATTATTCCTTTATGGACTGATTCTTTGGTATCCTGTAAAATAGAATTATCCAAATTTAGGAGGGGATTGTTAGTTCTGACTAAAGCCCTCTCACACTCGACTTTTCTCACATATAAGCTGACTTTGAGATTTTCTCTCATCTCTTTTCTCTCACGTAGCTCTACTATTTTTTTCTCTCTCTCAGTCACCTTACTTTCCTCTCTATTGCTATCCTTTTTCTGCTCTTTATTTTTATTTTTTCGCTCACTTTTCATTTATAGTTGGTCCTCTTGGACCTGCTGTGGTGTCAAAAGCACAAGTGTGATAGCTCCTCCATCCTTCACCAAATTGTAATGATTTGTAAATCCTTTATGCTTTAATCTCCTATCATACTATCATGGCCTACCTAACAAAAGATGCCCCGCATGCATTGGAATCACATCACACAACACCTCGTCACTATACCTTCCAAATCTGAAATTCACTAAGGCCCTCTTGGTAACCCAAATTTCTCCACAATTATTCAGCCACTCCAATTTGTAAAGTTGTGGATGCCTCATAAGAAGTAACCCCAACTTTTTCCCTAGTCTCCACCTTATCATTCCTATCACCACTACTCCACTTAGGTTCCATAGTAACCATAGCTACCCCTTTTTATCTAAGTTGCCTCTCTACCTTCATAGCCACATGCACCAAGTCCTCCAACTCCACATAGTGCTGAAACTCTACTATAGCAATGTCCTTATTTAACCCATTCAAAAACCTAGTCATGGTGGCCTCTCTATCATCCTTTACGTTCGTTCTAATCATCGCCACCTCCATCTCCTTATAGTAATCATCCACACTCCTAGACCCTTGAGAAAGAGTTTATAATTTATGATGAAGATCTCGGTAATAATGTCCAGGTACAAACCATTTTCTCATGCAAGCGTTCAACTCTCTCCCACATCTCAATTGGCCTGTCCAAATTCCTCCTACGGCTAGTCGCCAACTGATCCCACCAAATTATAGAATAATACCGTTAACTTCAATTTCTTCTCATCCGAGTAATTATGGCAATCAAATACCAATTCCACCTTCTTCTCCCATTCTATGTAAGTTTCAGGGTCACTCTGACCTTGAAAAGTTGGAATATTCAGTTTGATGCTCCCTAAATTTCCATCAACCCCTCGATCGATCCTACCTGCTCTCATCCTCATTCATCCCATGTCAGCTTCCAAATAATATTTACTATTACCTACACTTACCACCTCATCTTCCCCACCAAATTCAGCCATAAGGTTACGTCATTGCCTATATCCTCTACCCCCCACGAGGAACCCTTTGGGGTGTCCCTCGCTGCTGACTCCCTATCAAAATTTCATGTCTAGCCACATCACCACTAATACATTGAACCGCAAAACCTAATTGATCAAATCTACTATGTATAGTCTGCATACTATCCACAAACTCAGCATAAAACCCCTTAAGTACCTCTTCCTCCTCGCCTTTACTCATATCTATTTTTCTTCAATTAAGTAATCAACAAGATTTAAATGAAAAGTGATAACATAAAACCAAATAGATGTACATCATGTGTTTACACTCATGTATCACTCGAGATTGGCTTTTACCCGATAATGAGCTCACCACTCTGCCTTTAACCGCTAGTCCTCCTTTCTCAATGGCTCGAGAAATAATCGATTTCAATCAAATAGGACACAAATCCCTCAACGAACACCACCACAAGTACCAGTTCGGATAATCAACATGATATGCACGGACTGGGGTAATTGACTCAAATTCTAGGAACACGAAACAAATGACTCGAACTTTTTTTTTTTCTAGTTGTGCTTTGCCTCTAGACATTCACAAAGTTTAGAGACTTTTTTTTTAAAATCACGTCGTGAACAGTAGACGTGAACAGTAAACTAAAGACTGACTTTTCGACAATCAACTAAAGACTGAATCTAGAGGCAAAATAACAGTGAAAATAAAGACTCCAACAAGAACAATAAATCTGACTTTTTTTTTTTACTCAAACAATAAAATAATTGACAGAAAATAAATGATAGATGACCTGAAATCTAGAGCCAAAATCTGATACCAACTGATGTGAACCCAACCAAGAATTGATCTTGGGAAGCCATGAAAAAGATGGAACCAACCCAAGAAATCTAGAAATCACGTCGTGCAAAGATCAACCTGACCCATTGTTCAACCCGTATCAAGAACAGAGATTACACATAAGAAATTCAACACATTGATTACCCAGAATAAGAACCGTGAAGTGGGAACACCACAATAAAATATGAAAACCTATTTATACTAAAGTATGAAAAAACCCTAGAATCTAGTTTAAATCAGAAATAGTTCAAAAATATTGCAAGAATCATAATAGAAAAGGAATTCGAACTAATTAAGGTAATTTGCAAAAAATTAAATCCTCGCCCAAAATTTGGTCTATGCGACTGCATAGGGCATTCTCATGCGGTAGCATAGACCACATGAATTGCCAAGCTCATGCGATAGTATAGACCACATGAATTTCCAAGTTCTGCTTGCGGGTTGCCACCATGCAACGGCATGTTTGAGACACTATGTGGTCGCATAGTGTTACCCTTTCGCCTCTAACTTCGTGTTCTTGATTCGAACATCTTCCAACCCCTTTTGGTCCTCGACTTCAGCATGAAATTTATCCGTTAGCTTGTCAACTCTGTCCCCGTTATCTTTGTAGTTCGACCAATTGATTGAATGGCTTCTTTGTCTCGATTTAAACCTCGATTCATCCCCGAACTCAACTTTGACTCCTTCATAATGTATTCCAATCCTTCGCCCACTTGATGCCTCCTTGGGATCACATCACTTGGTCTAACGTCACTTGATATGTGGTAGGGGCCTTCCCTGTTTGGACCCAATGTACCAACGCCTGGTTCTTTATGAGATAGGAAAACCCTTCTGAGCACCAGATCGCCTCTCCTGAACGACCTCTTCTTCACTTGGTGTTGTAGTATTTTACCATTTTCCTTTGACAGAAGGCCAGCTTCGTTTGAGAAGCGTCTCTCCTTTCTTCAAAGAAGCCAAGCTCTCATCTCCTTACTTATCATTAGATACTTTGTTGAATTACAAGAAAAGGGGCAAAGGAATACCCACTTTGACTAGGCTCATGGCTTCAACTCCGTATGCCATGGAAAATGGGGTCTCTCTTGTTACCGTTTAACTGGTTGTTCGAATTGCCCATAGGACACGCCCTTTGGTGCTTTATAGTCTTGTTGACTGCCTCAACCTGGCCGTTTGCCTGGGGTGAAGAGGGGAGGAGAAGTGCTTTCTGATACCCAGTTCATCACACAGGTCTCTAAGTTTCTTGCTGTCGAACTGTCGCCCGTTCTCTGTAACGATCGAGTGGGAAATTCTGAACCTGAATATGATGTTTTTCCATATGAACTTAGAAGTGTTTGTTTCGGTTATTTTAGCCAGCGGTTCTGCCTCAACCCACTTGGTGAAGTATCAATGGTGACAATCACATAATTTGTGTTTCCCTTCCCTTTTGGCATAGGCCGTATTAGGTTGACCCCACCATTTGGCGAATGGCCAAGGACTGTATACTACGGTTAACTTTCGGGAAGGCTGTCTTTGGATGGAGGAGAAGCGTTGACATTTGTTGCACATCTTCACGAACTGTACGACATCGTTTTTTAAGGTTGGTTAGTAGTACCCTTGTCTTAGGACTTTATGGACCAATGCTGGGCCTCCGGTATGGTTGCCACATATTCCCTCGTAGATTTCTCGTAGGACATTGTCAACCTCATCTCTCCCAGTGCAATGTAGGAGAGTGGATGAGAAATTTCTTTTGTAGAGTACCTCATCTTGTAGTACATAGTGGGTGGCTCTACGTCAAACCTTGTGAGCCTCTTCTTTATTTTTCGGCAAGATGTGGTCCTTAAGGTAAGCTATAATAAGTTGTATCCTTTGTGGGGATTCTCCAACCCACATCACCTCTTCTACCTTGGCTGTGGAAGGCTTGGGGAGGTACTAAATCGGTATGATTTTGAGCAGTTCTGAATCTTTACTACTAGCCAGTTTTGACAAGGTGTCTGCATACAGTTCTCCATTCTTGGGATTTGGATCAATTCAAACTTTTCAAAGCATGGGATCAGGTCCATAACTTTCTTTAGGTACGTTGCCATACCTTTATCTTTAGCTTACGACTAGCCAGGAGTCACTCCGAACTGCAAGTTTTTAACCTGCATTTCCTTGGCCAACCTGAGGCCCACTAGAAGCACTTCATACTCAGCTGCGTTGTTGGAAGTTTTAAAATCGAACCTCACAGGATAATCAAGTTTGTGCCCCTCAGGAATTTTCAACAGTACCCTAGCCCCTGACCCTGTTTATCCAGCGGATCCTTCAACAAACAATTTTCATGTTGGGGGGTCTGCTGATTCCAGTGTTATATTGATATTTGTTGCTTCTGTGAATTCTACTATGAAATTCGTCACTGTTTGCCCCTTCATTGAGGTTCTAGGTTGGTATGAAATGTCAAATTCGCTTAGGTCCACAGCCCATTTCATCATTCTTCTCGATACGTCTGCTTCTGTAGCACCAGTTTGAGATGGGGCTTGTCAGTACGCATATGCTATGTACCTAAAAGTAGGGCCACAGCTTTCTAGAGGTGATCATAGGAGACAAAGCAATGTTTTTCATATCAGTATAATGCATTTTAGCTGGAAGGATGGCCTTACTTACATAGTAGACAGGAAATTGAATGTTTTCTTCTTCCCTTGCCAGACCCGAACTCACAGCATCGGCACTTACGGCCAGATATAGTTGCAACGTTTATTTTTTTTTTTGGGCTTCAAGATAATGAAAGCTTGGCCCAAGTGCTTCTTCAGCCCTTGAAAGGCCTCTTCACACTCTTCATTCCACTGGAACCTATTTCTCCCTTTCAAGACTTTAAAGAAGGAAAGACATCTATCCGTAGCTTTGGAGACGAAGCAGTTTAGTACTACGAAGCACCCTATCAAACATTGTACTTCCTTGGGTTTGTTGGGGGATTTTATGTCCAGCAGGGCCTTATTTTTCTCAGGGTTCACCTCAATACCTCGCTGGTTGACCATATAGCCTTAGAACTTTCCAAACGTAAGGCCAAAGGCACATTTCAATAGATTCAGCTTCATCCGGTACTTCCTCAAGATCTTAAACGTTGTTCTTAAGTGTTCAATGTGTTCTGCAAACCTGAAGCTCTTTACAAGGATGTCATCGACATATACTTCCATTGTTTTACCTATGAGGTTGGAAAATATTTTGTTGACTAGCCGTTGATAGGTGGCACCAGTATTTTTCAATCCAAACAGCATGACCTGGTAACAATAGAGGCCCATATCAGTGATAAATAAAGTGTTTTCCTAGTCGGCTAGGTGCATGGGGATCTGATTGTATCTTGAGTATGCATTCATGAAACTCAAGAGTTTGTGGCCCGCCATGGAATCAACTAGCTGGTCTATCCTTGGAAGCCGGTCACCCTAACACTCAGTGGTAGGCGGATCGATGGTCTACAATCAGGAACTCCATGAAGTGATGAGCCTTAAATGGGGGTTTCCCCATTTCTACTACCAATGTGATCTTTCCTCTAGGGATGATGCTATCACCAGTAAAGTCGTATAAGTGAGTCGTTATGGGGATGAGCACATGATCAACCATCATCTTGTCGAAGGTAGCTCCATACAGGATATTAACCGAAGTCCCATTATCTACCAACATGCGTCTTAATCTATTCTTGCTATGACGGCTTGTACCACTAGTGCATCACAGTGTGGGTAATGGACTCCTATAATGTTTGCTGGGAAAATAGTGATTGACGGGGTGTTCCCAAATCCATGGCCATTGTTATTGATTAAGTAGCTCGCCACAGGGGCGTCTTCGACTTCATTGCGTAGTTTTTTAGTGCGTTCTTAGAATCTCTTCCTACGAGAGGACCATCTATGATGGTGTAAATCTCTCTGATGGGGAAATTATCCTCATTTGCTGGAGGCTCTCTCCCGGGCCTCTGCCCCTTGTCCTTTTCATATCTTCCTCGAGTTCCTGTCGAGGTGATTTGTTCCTACAGTGACACCTCACCTCGTTTCGCCTAGGCTCTCTCTCATGCCTATGCTGGGGTACATTTCTTTTTGTCTGATGGGCATTTTTACCCTCAATGCGGGGGCCAGCTGGCTCTCTATGTTATGGCCTGGATAGGCAATTCTTAGTATTGTGGCTATTGGTCCTATAATATGTGAAGTATTACCTATCTCGGGGCTCACTATTTCTCCAGCTATCCCTTCCTCTGGATGGATTAGGCTGCCTTTGAACTGCGGGCCCAATCACCTCGTATCCCGAGGAAGGCACTGTGTTTAGCGTAGTTATGGCTTACACTTAGCCTGAGGTGGAGGCTATTGTGTGTCCTGCTTCGGTCCATTGCTGGTCTACCAAGTGGGACACAGGGCCTCTCTACTGTCTTTGAGGTAGTAGGAGCCCCAGCGAGGTTCTATTACGATGATCTATCAGTTCTTCATTAATGATTTCACTGTTCATCATCTCCACCAAAGCATCGTAATAAATGTGATTCATGTTTCGTACATCTCTCCAGAATAGGGGTGTTCATGTTGAGGCCTCCCCTTGGGGAAAAAAGGGCCTCTCTATCCGAACATGTTCGCAATAGGTCATCTCATATGTGAAATAGGCCAAATGGCTTTTCAAAGTTTCACCTGCCTGTTGTGTCATGTCCTGCAGCATTTTGATGGGGGCCTCTCCCTCTTTGCTATACATATACTGGTTCAAAAAGGCCTTTTTAGGTTTGGCCAACTTCTGATGCTGTCGGTCGGGATGCGGCTGTACCAAATTTCTACAGCTCCTGTTAGCGTGAGATGAAAAGCTCTGCATTTTAGCGTCGATGAGGCCTCTCTTAGAGACATGTGGGTCTTATAGTTGTTGAGGTGCTTTGTCGGGTCACATTTTCCATCGTATTTTGGTATCTGGGGGTATAAAGTGACTTGGTATCAGGGCGCTCCTTAATTCTTGGGAGAAGGACAAGCTGTCATCATCATCATCTAGCTTAAATGATCTGCATGAGCCTTCAGAATCATTTTCTTCTGCCTGATACCGAGGGGGTTGCGTCGTTCCTACTTGGTTTCTCATGTTCACCTCGTCCCTTCTCTCTCGCCTATTTCTAGGTGGAGGTGGCATCCCATGGGGCTCATATCTTTGGTATTGTTCTGGCTCTCTTTGAACAGGGGTGGTTGATGGGATCTATTTCTAGGCCTAGAGGGCCCAATTCGGTCAAAGACGTTGTTGGACCTTTGAGGTTCATGCTCTTGAGTGTATTTGGGGAAACTTTATCGCTAGGATGGCTCGTAACATAGTTGGTAGAGGTATCTACTTTCGCCTTCCTCTCCACTGGGTTGTCCTCCATGCCACGCATTTGAGGGTATGCTGCCATGTCATTCTCCTCACCTTCTTGGGGGAACATTCCATGTCTAGGTTCCTGAGATCCGGTGCCAATCTGTTGACCTCAAAAATTATATCAATGATGTGGCCAACAGATCCCAAAACCTCCATCATCCACATAAGCTAAATCCCAACACACTTAGACAAGCTGCTAGTTAAACAGTCGAGCCGGTTAGAAGAATGATTTAAGGTGTGAGAGAACTTAGGATATGAGCCTCCAATCGGTAAAAAAAGGGTCGACTTGGGAGTAAAACACTAAAAGTATGTATGTAAGAATCTAGACTTGAGAGTCCAAACTTGAATTAATCCCAAATGGTACTAAGTGTGAGCTTTTATACTTGAGCAAGATAAGTGAGACCCGTCGGATGATAGGACACGTGGCCTCGCCAGATTGATTGGCCCTTCTAGTCAGTACGTTAATCAATCAATCAAGATGTTAAATGCTAGGCCTCCTATTGCATCCATAAATCCTAGTTTGTGTAAGTAAGATTTGACCGTGTAGGTGTGTAGAGGCAGCATTGGGCAGTGAACTGTCAAGGATCTTGCAATTGTCTCATTGTGATCAGCTCATACGTGAAGGTCTGCCTAAAAAGGTTTAGTCCAATTTCACTCTACGAGAAAAAAAGGGATCGCTTGTGTAGGACAATGTCGCCAGTGTTATGCAAGCTGCGTGGGCCCCTTGGATCGCCACGTAGCTTAATCAATAACACGTGTGGCCTATAATATATTTTATGGGTAACACATATGATTCACTATAGAAGTTGTTTTCCATTATTTCATTTCACTGGGAAGTTTAATGCTCTTTTGTGGTGATAATCATTCCTCTCCACTTCATAGTGTAACGCTAAAGTTTGAATAGCTAGTTGAGTTCGAGTAAAGTATTTATTATTTGTCGTTATTATGGTATAAAATATATTTTATTTTTTTAGGTGAAACCATGAAATGGTGAAAGAAAGAATTATACTAATAACAAATTAACTATACACAGAAGACTAAGAGTATATAATTAAAACTAACACTAAGGAAGAAGAAACTATAATTATAGGATTAATAGCAGAAAACTCCCTAAAAGCATTTTAAATTACGATGCACCCCCTATCTATTGTAAATAGCAAAAAAAACCCTATTTGAAACATTTGTGCGAAATACCCTCACTCTCACCCCCACCACATCCCACCCCAAACTAAACAAAAAAACCTACAAAATTTTTCCCACATTTCTACCTCTCTCAATGGATCAATTGGAGCAATTGGATCATGACCCAGTATTGTACATGACTGAATTGAATTGTCCATGGTTGAATTGGTGGATTGAAGCACAGTAGATTGGCCAATTGAAATGGGGGAGCTGTCATTCGTTCACGCAAGAAGGGGCAAACTTTGAATCTGAAATTGGGACGATTTCTAGAGCAATTGATGAAATTGGAATGTTACCCAAAGTTTAAGGGACCTGATTAAGACTCGACGGATGCCAATTTGTTGATTCAATGTCGTGTGAAACACGAATTGAAGCAAGCAAATTCAAGTTCGTGACTGTCGGATTATTTGATCATCATTAGAACTAAATGGTACATTATTAGTTGATGTTAGGTCAAAATCTTGATCGTCTGGATAAGGGCTATCAATAGGTGGTGGTACGCGACCATGGGCATCGCCGAAGATACGTTTTCTGGCTAAATAGAGTTGCGCGACATTTGTTTTCGGGCTGCGATTTCTGTTTATTCTTATTGTTTCATGTCTAACGGTTGGTTGGAGACTGTAGAGAAGAGTGAGATGAGGCTGTTGATGGTGGGATCCAGTGGTCATGGTGGCCAGAAAGTGGTGATATGATGTTCTATAAGTTTATTGCAAAAGTTTAATATTTCCTACCTAAAGTTTCATTTCTTCTTCTCATTCCAAATAAAGTTTCAAATGTTTGGAATTGTAGGTGGTGCATAAAAAAATTGGGCACAATTTGTAAAAAACTAAAAAAAGTTTAGATACTAAAAATGCAATTATTACTTTTTAATTTTGACATTTTTACTGTTCTTAACAAAAAATCTTACGGTATGGGGTATTTCGCACAAAATGTTTCAAATATGGGGTTTTTTGCAATTTTCAAAAGGTATGGTATATCGCAATAGAAAACGTTTTTACGGGGCTTTTCAGCTATTAACCTATAATTATATTGCTTCAGAAATAATAAGTTTTTGAAACTTAAAGGTTCGAAGATAATTACTGGATGTAACTTTTAATTTATAGACACGGTAATTAAAATTACATAGTCGTCTCAGAATTCAAGGGACAAATAATCTCGAAACAAATTCATTTTAGGTATGTTTAGTATAACCCCATCCCATCGCCATAACCCATTCCTCATCCCATCGTGTTCCAACTCTCTCTCTCTCTCTCTCTACCCCCTCCCTCCCCCTCTTGCAGATAGGGATGGAAAAAAAGCTCGCCGACTTGGATTGCTCAGGCTCGGTATGGGTCCGGCTTGGCTCGCTAAAGCTCGAGCTGAAAGCTCGGGCCGAAAGCTCGGGCCGAGCCTCATTTTTTTAGCCAAACTTTTACTCGGCTTGGCTCGGGTCCAAAAAAGACCAGATCTTTTTTGCTCGAACCGAGCCCAAACTTTGAGTTTCAGCTCGTGGCTCAGCTCGACTCGTTGACAGGCTACTTAAAGATGACGTGGAGTACCTTCCATCAGCACCCCGCCCCAGTGTATTGGAATCATCATCCAAACCACCAAATACGTCCCTGACTGACGACAGAAACACCTCTCTACAACCTCCAACTATCAATTTCAACAAACAACAACAAATTTGGGCTGTAGGGCATTTTTTTAGCCAATCAACAGATGACTAATAACAAATTTGCCTACTTTCGATATGATTCAGGTGACGAGATCACTCCATTAATCTCAAGATGTCCAAAAACCCCCCAAGGCAGTATATCGTTGACGTTTAATTTGGTCAGAGGGCGACGGTGGTGGTAATGTTTGTTTGTTTGTGATGGTGGTGACGGTGGTTTGATCGTGGAGGTGGTGGTGGATAGGGTGAGGTGAGATGAAGAGTTTTTGTGACATGTTAATTGAATAATTTCTGACTTAATAAAATGTGTGATTTGCAACTAAATTTATACTTCTGATCCACAAATTTTGTCTTTATGACTATGACTTTGTGTTATTTGCGACTAATTTTTGATTCTAACAATAAATTTTGTGTGATTGTGATTGTGATCGTAAGTCAATTAATTAAATTATACATCACAACATTGTATCAGAGGTCACAAAATGTGATCATCTGATTTTTGAAATAGAAAATTCACAATTTTCTTTAAAATGTATTTGAAATCTTTATAGTTATGTAATTTTACGTTTTAGTTAACATCATGGTATAGACTTACATGACTCCTTTAGCCCAATTGTAAGGCCCACAACTGTTCTTTTTATTCTCAATATTGTTGGCACATACATCAACTTGACAATAATAATACATTCATTCAAGGACCAGTTGAATGAGGTTTTCATGGAAAAACCACAAGGTATCATTGACACACAAAATCCATACTATGGAGAAAAGCAGTCAATGGTTTACTTTAGGCTCCAAGGGCACGGTAAAATGAGTTGCGAGGAGTCCTACCTGACGCTGGACTCATTATCTTATTCATATTTCATTGTGGTAACTTATATAGCCGGCCTTGAGGCAGGCTCCACAATTATGAAGATGACACGATATTTAGGGGGGAAATAGAAATAGACTTATAAATATTATATCCATGTGTTTTTAATTTGATGAATTATTGAAAAAAAATTAATTAGTTTAATTTTCTTTTCCAGTTAAAGGCTTATTCTTAGAAAAGTTTCGATTAGTCAAAAAAAATTTATTCCTCTTTTCAACCAAATAAGAAAACTTCTACTGTTGGTGTATGTGAATGATATAATTGTTAGTGGTAACTTTCCTTGCTTCATTAATCAGTTTGTCTCTACATTGGTTAATCAATTATCACTTCTGGCTAAATGTTCTATAGCTGATTTGAGTTATCCTCTCGGTGTTAAATCTAACTCTACTAAAGAAGGTGTTTTTTTCTTTTTTTTCTTTTTTTTTTTTTTTTATCTCAAGACAAATACATTAAAGTTCTTCTTCACAAAACCAACATGGATGGTACTAAAAGATGTGCTTACACCTCTCTCTACTAGTGAATAAACTCTAATTGGGCTACATTGTTTTTCTTGATGCCATTCCTATCCGTTGGAGTTCAAAAATATAGCCCCTGTTTGGCCCTCATTTTGGGGTGTTGAAAATTTTTGGAATAGTGATTGATGTGAAAATGTGTGGTAGAAAATAATGAAAAGTTTTACATTTATGTGTAATATTATTTTATTTGATGATTGTGTGGTTAAAATGAAGAGAGAGGGAAAATTAATGTAATGTAATGGAAAAAAATGGGGGCCAAACGGGGGCATAATGAATGGTCACTCGATCATCGATAAAGATTGAATATAAGTCAGTAGCATCCACTACCTCTAAATTAAATTGGGTTCAAATATGCTTCATTTACTAGTCCACTCCTATAGTTCTCCTCCTGTTATCTATTGTGACTAGGGCTTTCAATGGATTCGATTTTGATCTAAATCCGATGAAATTAATGAAAAATGAATTTAAAGCCTCAGTCCAATAAATGAAACTATAAAGAAATTTAGACAAAAAAAGTCGTCAAATTCAAAAGACCAAAAAGAAAGACAATTCATGTGTAAACAGTTTTTTAAAAAGCATAATGCGTGGTGAGGCATGGAGCTTTCGGTTTAGGTGAGTGACGGCCAAAAGTCAAGGAAAAGAATCAGCAAAATGGTGCAATAGTGATTGATGTGAGAATGTGTGGTAGAAAAGTAATGAAAAGTTTTAGATTTGTATATAATATTATTTTATTTGATGAATGTGTGGTTGAATTGAAGAGAGAAAAAAATTAATGTAATGTAATGAAAAAAAATGGGGGCCAAACGGGGGCATAATGAATGGTCACTCGATCATCGATAAAGATTGAATATAAGTCAGTAGCATCCACTACCTTTAAACTAAATTGGGTTCAAATATGTTTCATTTACTAGTCCACTCTTGTAGTTCTCCTCCTTTCATCTATTGTGACTAGGGCTTTCAATGGATTCGATTTTGATCTAAAACCGATGAAATTAATGAAAAATGAATTTCTTGTCATTTTATCATAAATGTATTATTTTGCTATGAGTTTAATGCGTTGAATTACTTGATCACTAATTTGATGATTTTGTAAAGCTTTTACGAATCGAAATGTGAGTTTGAGATTTAGACCATATAGTAAAATTCGGTATATTAGTATAACGTGTAAAAATACTTATATTAAATATTGTGATTATTATATGAATTTTTAGAACTAATTTTTCGCTCAACTAAGGTAGATTAGCAAAGAGATATGTGATTGAACTAGTTAAATGGATTCAATGAGAACTTTAGAGGAGTAAATTGAATACTATAGAAAAATTCAGAAAAATTCAATCGAATACTACATCAAACTCTTGAATCTTGAATTAAAACTTAAAGGTGATCAATATGTGAAATTATTCAGCCTTAATATCCATCCATTATTTGAATTCTCAATCAATCTTTGAATTCTCAATCAATCTTTGTGTGCTTATTAATAAATTTCAAGTGTTCAAACCAAAAATTCACAATAATATA
>CADEPD010006058.1:0-10306 GCA_902829195.1 Fraxinus dipetala | reverse complement strand
AGCCTCTCTCTTATTCTCTCTCGTCCGCTTCTCCTCCAACACACAAAGATGAAGACGACGAAGAAGGATTCGAGGCCATATCCGCCACAACCACGATTGGTGATTTACACAGTCGCGAAGGCCTCGAAGTTTCCAATCTGCAGATGAATCGACGATGCTGATGCTGCTGCCGCCGCCACCCCTGTGGTGCTGGGACTCCAACCCTCAGCCTTTGTGGACCATGTGGACCGAGTTAATTTGTCCTTCCTCTCCCAAATCCACGGCGAGGCCGGTAGCTCTTTCCCTGTACTAGCTCGTTCTTGTTGCTAATTGTTTGGTTTGTGAATTGTGGTTTTATTTTTATGGATTTATGAATAATTGAATACTGATTTTCAGGGTGTATTACCAGAAGAAGACGGTAGAACGGCTGGTGAGTGTAAAAATTTTGGAAGAGTGAGTAAAAAAATTATTCCTCTACTTTTTGTTGATTAATGATTACTTAAGACAACAATATCTTAATAATTTTGTAACATGTTTTATTATTCACCTTTACTTCATTATTTCCATCGAGATTTTTATTAATTTGGTAAGTCAAGGGAGATTTGCACGACATATCTGCACAAGATGTTAAAGTCGACTAGTTTTGGAATATTTGAAACTGTCTCTCTGAAATGCTTCTTATTGGAGACAACTAGTTGAAGCCTTAGGTTTGAACATTGAAGTAGACATAGATTAGTATCGTGCTTTTCTGTAGTCTTGGTGCAGGCTTATTACTACGGTTTGGGACTTGTACTTCATCTACGCGGACTGCAGTAGTATGTTGGAAACATAATCTTATAAATCAGTTTCATGGCTTGTGATTATGCATATTGCATTTGATTAGTAGCAGATTTTGTCATTGGAGTGCGAAATGAGCGGAGCAGCCCTGGCCTTAGGCCTATGTGGGCCAAATTTTTTGGCTTGTTTGAAGCCTCTATTTGCGGTCGAAATCCATGTTTTTTGTTCCTTCAATTTGACTTTGGTTACTCATAGATTGTTAATGGTGAGTAGTGTAGCATTTCTCTAAAATTTGAGCCAGTTTGATTCTAAAATGCCATGTGATTTGCTGAAGAGAACAAATTTGGAAGCCAAGCCCATACACTGATTTAAGTTCATTTATTTGTTTTACCATTTAGAGATGCAGTATGGTCATGCCGGATTAAGATGCCATCTGATTTACTCACTCTTCCTAGTTTGCATGTATCAATTATTTTTTGGATGGCAGTTTGACATGTTACTCCACAAAATTGCCTATAGTTGGACTATATATGCTTTAGTATCATACAAGTTATTCGACTGCCATTCAATTTGAGGATTTGAAGTATCCTGCCCAGCAGTTGTATCTTTGTGGGAATATAGAGAATTACAGATGAAATAATTCTTGGTTCTAATCTTATTCTTTTATATTTATAGGAGCACATACTATTGGCAGATCAAAAAAAAGATTATGAAGGGGAATGTCGTGGAAAATGGCAATGTGAACTTAATTGGGGCAACATTTGGCTCATATCAGCCTTCATTCGCCACTAAGGCCAGGCTCATGTCGAAAATTACTGAGAAGAAAATTAAAGGAGGCTGGTGAGACTGTTTTACTCACTGCTTAGGGATTGTGGTAGTTCTTTTTTTTTTTTTGAAAGTGTATTAGATTTTTAGGTGCTTCAGAATTTTGGATCCGAAATTTGTATGGTTATAGTTACATTTTGGAGTTTAATTAACGATGATTATTGGAGTTATTTGATATTGTTATCTTCTATTTTGTTTTGTGGTTGATTTATGTAAATCATTGTATAAATAAAAGAATTAAAAATTTAAAAAAAATGTAAAATGACCTATCGCAACGGTCAAAAAAGTTACGAAAACTCTTTTGCAACGTGCGTGCGTTGCGATGTTTGATGTTGCCATAGAGGCTTCGACTTTTTGCAACGTGCATTGGGCATTGCTGTAGACACTTTTTGCAACGTGCATTAGAACTCTACGACGACATCAAAGCCCGCAACGTGCACCCGAACGTTGCAAAAGATCTATGGCAATGTTGTTCAGGCGTTGCCGTAGGTTGAGGTTGTTTCTGGTGTACTGATAATTAGAAACAATCTATGTTAATTTGAAAATAAAAGTACGATGAAAAAAATTGATGCATTTGATAATATATAAATGTAATGAACTTATTATACAAATAAAATGTTGTCTAGTTATTAAAAATTGTGATATGTAAATATTACATTTAACCTTATATAATCTTACTTAAATAGACAAGAATAAAATCAAATAAAATTTATCACTCTACATTCATCCACTAATATTTATCTTCATTAATTCTTTTGAACTTTTTATATTGTTTTTGACTTTATGTGTAACTAAAATCCTAATATCCATAAAACGACTTCTTCACTAAAGACAAAAACAAACAATGGAAGCAAAATCATTACAGCAAATCATATAGACATAGTAATTATGAAGATGAGAATTGTATACAAGGAGATTGAGGATTTTTGTAATTGTAGAAATTTATTAAGCTCATGTTTGGGCTCCATTAAAATTTTAATATATTCTTTTTCTTCTTCTCAATTATATATTCGTCAATAAAATAATATTACACGTAAACATACAATTTTTTTTTAATCATACATTCTCAAAAAAATTATTATTTCAAAATACATTTTTCCTAAACGTTAATTTACTGGAGCCCAAACAAAGGGATCCACGCTATATGTCGTTAGCACAAGAGATAAAAAGCCTTAACTTCAGCCTTAATTGTTTCTAGAAGTAAGTTACATAATTTGTCTCAAAATAATATAATATATTATCTTTGGTTGTTTTTAGAAGTTGGATAATGTTATATATGCTCTTTTATTTTTTCATAAACTTTTTATTTTTGTTAAACTTTGTGAATGTATTGTTACTCATATAAATAATCATACTTAATTGAACCACGTGGCAAATGGTGAGGGCTCCACACCTTACATGGCGGCATGGGCGACCTTGTTATATGTATAGAGACGACCCCTTTCCTATGGAGCGAAATCAGACCGATCCCATTTAGGCAGAGGCCCCATGTTGTAGCTAGTCCTGACGAGGCAAATTAATAGATCTTATGGTGAAATGATTGATAAGACAATTCACTGCCAACGCCAGCCCTGCACACCTACACAGTCAAATCCCACTTGCAAAAACTAGGACATATAAATACGAAAGAGGTCCTAACATTTAATGCCTTGATTGATTGATCGATGCTTGCAACAAGAAGGGTCAATCGATCTGGTGAAGCCAAGTGCCCTATCTCCGATGGGCCTCGTCTGTCTTACTCAAGTATAAAAGCTCACACTTAGTGCCATTGGAGGTTAATGCAAGTTTGGACTCTCAAGCCTATATTATTGCTACATAAACTCCCAAGTATTCTACTCCCAAACCGATCCCCTTTTTATAGACTGGAGGCTAACGTTCTAAGCTCCCCCACACCCTAAATTATTCTTAGTTGATTCGACTGTTGAAGCGCTTGCAGTTAACCAACGGTTTGTCCAAGTGTGTTGGGATTTAGCTTATGTGGACATGAGAGGTTTTGAGATCTATTGACCACATCATTGATACAATTTTTGGGGTCAACAAATTAGTGCCGTCTGTGGAAAATTTGATACCATAACCACAAACATCCTTATGATAAGAACTATTTGGGAAGCAAGGCCTTGAAAAAAGGTTTGGTTCTTGAGGAAAGAACCACTGAATAGAAGAAACATCTTGAACACTTACTGATAACTCGAAATCGAGTTCTCGCGATAAGTTCCAGCTACTAAGGATCGAGCGGTGGAAACAGGCACCAGGAGGCCTCTGAAGAAGAGGTCATCCGCATAGATGTGAATATGCGTCGCTCCCATCACCAATATAGGCGAGGTGGTACCACAGCACGCCTAGCCAGTGAAGTAGGAGAAATAACTGTAAACATGAGAAACATGGCCCAGTAAAACGCTACCAAGCAGTAGTTACTCATGCAAATATACCAGCAAGCTGGATCCCAGGTGCCTCGACATGTAATGTTTCCCCAAAAAGGTAAAGAGAATGACACAGTGGCATATCCTCAAATGCGTGGCATGGAGGACAACCCAACAGACAGGGAGGTGGAAGTAGATACCTCCACCAACTATGTTACGAGCCGACCTGGCGATAACATGCCACATGAGGGAAATTTTCCCCCCGAACACACTCAAGAGCATGAACTTTAAAGGTCCAACAATGTCTTTGACCGAATTGGACCATCTAGGCCTAGAAATAGGTCGCATCAGCCATCCCATGTTCAAAGAGAGCTAGAACAATACCAAGGATATAAACCTCAAGGGATACCACATTCGTCTAGAAATAGGCGAGAGAGGAGGGACGAGGCGAACATGAGAAATCAAGTAGGAACGACACAACCCCCTCATTATCAGGCAGAGAAAAATGATGGCCTATGCAGATCATTTGAGTTGGATGATGACGATGAAAGCTTGCTCCTCTCCCAAGAATTAAGGAACGCACCGGTCCCAAGTCACTTTGTACCCCTAAAGATACCCAAATACGAAGGAAAAGGTGATTCGGTAAAGCAACTCAACAATTATAAGACTCATAGGTCTCTACGAGGAGCCTCTTTAGCACTAAAATGCAGAGATTTCCATCTTATGCTAACAGGTGCTGTAGAAATTTGGTATAGCCGCATCCCAGCCGACAGCATCAGAAGTTGGCCTGACCTCAAAAGGCCTTTCTGAACCAATATCAGTCTAGTAAAGAGGGAGAAGCCCCCATCCAGAGGTTGCATGACATGAGACAGCAGGCAGGTGAAACCTTGAAAAGCTATTTGTCCTGTTTCACAGATGAAATGACCTATTGCGAGCAAGTTACAAATAGAGAGGCCCTTTCTACTTTAAAGGGAGGCCTCAACATGAACACCCTATTCTGGATGGATGTGCGAAATAGAAACCCCACTTCTTACGATGCTTTAGTGGAGATGATGAGAAGCAAAATCATTAATAAGGAGCTGATTGATCACCATAATAGAACCTCACTGAGACTTCCACTGCTTCAAAGACAGTGAAGAGGCCCTATATCTCACTTGGTAGACCAGCAATGGACCTAAGCAGGACACATGATAACCCCCACCTCCGGCCAAGCATTAGCTACAGCCACGCTAAATGCAGTACTCTCTTTAGCATATGAGGAGGTTGGACCTGAGGCTCAAATGCTGCCGAACCTATCCAGAGGAAGAGGCATAAGGAGAAATATGGAAATTTGAGATAGGCAATATTGCACATATCATTGAACCAATAGTTACAGCACTGAGAATTGCTTGTCTAGGCCATACCATGAGGAACCAACTCGCGCTCATGTTAAGGGTAGAAATGGCTGTCAAACGTAAAGAATTGCACCCCAGCCTTGGAAAGAAAGAGAGCCTAGGCATAACAAGGCGAGGCAACATTGCATGAACGAATCACCTCGACGGGAGCACGAGGAAGATAGGAACATGGCAAGAGGTCAAAGTCCCAAGAAAGAGCCTCTACAAACACGAATAATACCCCCATCAGACAGATTGACATTATCATAGGTGGTCCACACATAGGGGGGCTCCAAGAATGCCCTGAAAAACTATGCAAGAGAAGCGAAATACCCTCCCATTGTAAGCTACTTGATCAATAACACCGTCGGCGGATCTAGGAACACTTCCCCTATAACTTTCTCTCCAAGGAACACTGTGGGAGTTCATTACCCACACTGTAACACATTGGTGGTACGAGCCATCATAGCCAGGAATGGACTGAGATGCATGTTGATGGACAATGGGAGTTCCGTTAATATTTTGTTTGGAACCAGTTTCAACAAAATGATGGTAGACCACGAACTCGTCCCAATGACCGCTGGTGACATCATCATCCCCAGAGGAAAGATCACATTGGTGATGGAAATGGGGGAGCCCCTATTTAAGGCTCATCACTTCATGGAGTTCTTTATTGTAGACCATCGATCCGCCTACCATGAACTATAAAGGCGACCCGCCTTGAAAGAGCTCCAGGCAGTAACATCCATACATCATCTATGTATGAAATTTCCTACCAAGGAAGGAATTGCCATTGTGAGATGGGATCAGATGGGATCAAGAGAATGCTACCTTAGCTCCTTAAAGAAACCCGAGCCCCGTAGTGTAAATATGGTTTTGACGGATGCTGAAATGGTTGACGTACCTGAAGAAGGTCCTACCCCTGAACAAGGGGAAGACATTAACATGATAGATGCCCTGAAGAAAGGATCATTGAGGTGGATTTAGACCCCATGGTCACAGAATCAAACTCACAAGCCACCTCGCTAGAAGTGCTTGAACCATTCCCTGTGAATTCACATGACCTCATGAGGGTATTACAAATAGGGAAGGAGCTCGAATCAGAAAAAAAGGCTTAAGGACTTCCTACTTAACAACTTGGATATATTTGCGTAGAAACACGAGGACATGGTAGGCATTGATCCCATAGTCAATTGCCACCGGCTTAATTTCGACCCAAAGTTCACTCCTTACAGGGAAAAAAGGAGAGCTCTGAACCCAGATAGATACGTAGCCATGAAAGAGGTAGTGTAAAGTCTCATATCTAATGGGTTCATCAGGGAGGTAGTGTACCCAAAGTGGATATCCAATCGCGTCTTGGTGAAGAAAGCCAATGGAAAATAGGGGGTCTGCATAGACTTCTCCAATCTCAACCAAGCTTGCGTAAAAGACAGTTTCCCGTTTTCAAGGATAGACAAGCCAGTTAATTCTACTGCTGGCCACGAACTCCTACATTTCATGGATGCATACTCAGGATACAATCAGATCCCCATACACCTAACAGATGAGGAAAACACCTCGTACATCACTGATAGAGGCCTATACTGCTACAAACTCATACCGTTTGGTTTGAGAAATACTAGCTCAACCTATCAACGACTAGTCAATAAAATGTTTTCCAACCTCATAGGCAAAACGATGGAGGTGTACGTCGATAACATGCTCGTAAAGAGCCTCAGATCTGTAGACCATATCGAACACTTGAAGGCTACCTTCAAGCCCCCATTCTCTCGAAGCCCAAGGATGGAGAAGCATTGCTACTATATCTGGCCGTAAGCACCGATGCGGTGAGTTCGGTGCTAGTGAGAGAAGATGACAACACACAATTACCTATCTACTACGTAAGCAAGGCCTTCCTGCCAGCTGAAACATATTATACCGATATGAAAAATCTTGCTTGGTCCCTTATGATCACTTCTAGGAAGGTGATGCCCTACTTTCAGGCCCATAGTATATGTGTACTAATGAGTATCCCCCTCAAACAAGTGCTCCAAAAGCCAGACACAGGGATGTGGAGTTAAGGGAATTTGACATGCATATCAACCAAGAACTTCAATGAAGGAGCAAGCAGTGACGAAATTTATAGCAGAATTCACAGAGACAACAAATACTAATGTAATGATAGAATTGGCATACCCCCAGTCTGGAAATTATTTGTTGACAGATCCATCGGAGAAACAGGATCGGGGGTGGTGTACTGCTGGAGAGCTCGAAGGGGCACAAGATTAATTATGCAATAAGGTTCAGCTTTAAAACCTCCAACAACGCAGCTGAGTATGAGGCACTCCTAGCGGGCCTCAGATTGGCTAAATAAATGTCGGTCAAAAACTTGGCAGTGCGAAGTGACTCCCAGCTAATTGTGAGCCAGGTCAGCGGTTGTTTCGTAGCCAAGGATAAAGACATGGCAGCATACCTGAAGAAGGTTATGGACTTGATCCCATGCTTCAAAAAGTTTGTGTCAACCCAAATCCCAAGAATGGAAAACCTGCACGCGGACACCTTATCAAAATTGGCCAACAGCAAAGACTTAGAATTGCTCAAAATTGTACCAGTTGATTACCTCACCAGACCATCCACAACCAAAATAGAAGATATGATATAGGTTGGAGGAACCCCACAATGGATACAGCATATTATAGCTTACCTCAAGGATCACATCTTGTCGAAAAACAAGAAAGATGCCTACAAGCTCAGACGTAGGACCACCCACTATGTACTTTAAGACAATGTACTTTACAAAAGAAGTTTCTCATCCCCTCTTCTACAGTGTACTAGAGGAGATGAGGCTGACTACGTCCTACAAGAAATTCACGAGGGAATTTGTGGCAACCATACTCGAGGCCTAGCGTTGGCCCATAAAGTACTAAGACAAGGGTACTACTGGCCAACTTTGAGAAAGAATGCGTACAATTCGTGAAAGGGTGTGACAAATGTTAATGCTTCACCTCAATCCAAAGAGTCCTAAGAGTTAATAGTATTCAGTCCCTGGCCATTCGCCAAATGGGGGGTCGACCTAATAGTGCCTATGCCAAAAGGGAAAGAGAGTGCGAGCTATGCGATTATCGCCATTGATTACTTCACCAAGTGGGTCAAGGCAGAACCGTTGGCTAAAATAACTGAAGCAAGCACTTCTAAGTTCATATGGAAGAACATCGTATGCGGGTTTGGAATCCCCCCACTCAATCGTTACAGATAACGAGCGACAGTTTGACAACAAAAAGCTTAGAGACCTATGCGATGAACTGGGTATCAAAAAGCACTTCTCATTCCCTTATCAACCTCAGGCAAATGGCCAGGTTGAGGTCATCAACAAGACTATAAAGCACCTCTTGAAAAAGAAACTTGATCCATTAAAGGACGGGTGGGTGGATGAGCTCCCTTATGTGTTATGGAAAATTCACAGAACTAGTCGAACGACAACAAGAGAGACCCCATTTTCCACGGCATATGGAGCTGAGCCATGAGCCTAGTCGAAGTGGGTCTTTCTTCGTCTCGTCGCTTGCAATTCAACGAGATATCTAATAATGAGATAAGGAGATGCGAGCTTGACTTCCTTGAAGAAAAGAGAGACGCTTCTCAAACGAAGCTAGCCTCCTATCAAAGGAAAATGACAATGTACTACAACGCCAAGGTGAAGAAAAGATTGTTCAGGAAAGACGATCTTGTGCTTAGAAGAGTTTTCCTATCCTCTAAAGACCATGCGTTGGCACATTGGGTCTGAACTGGGAAGGTCCCTATCGTATATCAGGCGACATTAGGCCATGAACCTTCTTAATTGAAAACCTAGATGGAAATGTGCAATCCCATCCTTGGAACATTTGAGGATGTATTATCAATAAAGGTCCTAATCATTGCTTATGACTAATGCATGTACCTTTTATTTTTAACTATGACAAGCTCATATGTTACATATGATAAGCTCATACTGCTTTTGATAAACTATAACAACTATGGTGAGCCCATAAACTAGTTCATATGTTTGATGAGCTCATACGTTCCCATTGTCAAATCCAAATGTGGCGAGCCCACAAATGAACTTATGTATGACACCTATATCATGATGATTTATTAAAAGCGCAATTGCGGCGAGCTCATCTTTATTAGCATTTGACTAATTATGACAAAGCATGACAAGTTCAGTTATAGCAAACCCATGGTTATGACTATATAAATTATGACAAGCTCATGGCACTACAGATTATTATGGCGCAACTATAGCGGCCCATAAGGTTAATGTGTAATTAAGTTGTTTATGGCAAGCTCATGCGCTATATATTATTATAGCGTAACAATGGTAAGCCCATAAGCTCGATGTTTAAAGTGATTAAATTATGGCGAGCCCATAAGATTAACGATTAAAATAATCATGGCGAGCCCATATAGCGTTTCGATTAAAGTAATCATGGCGAGCCTATACATTATGGTGAAACCTATGAACTAATGTACATCATGGCGAGCTTACGCATTCTGATTACTTAATCAAATTCAATTATGGCAAGCCCATTAGTAATTAACTTCTTGGTTAAAAGTGATAAACTCATACATTTGAACTGTTTACTATGGATACGAATATGGCAAGCCCATGAACCATTAAATTAAAAATTGGAAAGATTTATTTACAATCAAATTGAACTCATTACAAATGAGGAGGGGGTATCTAATTATGCCCAAAGAATAATGCGGTATTGTAGTTTAGCTTTGGGGTGTTGTATCCACAGGGAAATAGAAAAGTTGTCAAAGGTTCCAAAATGTTGTTTGTCCTCTTAAATTTGTAGTAATTTCAATGTTGAAGTAGATTTGAAGCAGTGAAGCGTCGGAATTCCTTCAGTTGGATCGGATCATTCACATCAATTATTCAATTTTATAACTCAATTAGAGGCTTTCATCTCAGCACTCGAATCGGAAGATATGATGTTACAAATCAATTTGATTTAAAAGTAGTTCTAAAATCTA
>CADEPD010006057.1:0-17912 GCA_902829195.1 Fraxinus dipetala | reverse complement strand
GAGTTGTCGTAGCGTAAACATGATCGCATTTAGACTCTTATGGTATAAGATACATAAGTGTTGGGTCTAGTGCAAGTGAGAGTTTGTAAGTATTATGCCCAATGTTTAATCGATTTGGGATATAAACACTTTTAATATATAATTGATACATTATATTTATGGCAAGATTTATTATTTATTTGAATTACTAAATAATTAAATCTGTAGGTTATGTTTTAGTAATTTGTTAATCACAAGAAATGTGATTGTGATATACTAATTACGTATGAATGAATTTTAAATCATTCGTGGTCGTAAATAATAACGAGATACGGATATCGTTATTACTGACAGACCATCATGTGTGACATTTCTTACTTGTGAAATAAGTAGCTGGTCTCACAAGGTAAAGTGTGACGATACTTAAATGACCACGTGAATATTTTGTTATTGAACAAAATATTGGAGACCAGCTGAAGAGATTCGACATGGATAATTATCTGAGTGTCGTGGTTAATCTCTAACGTTTCGTAGTAGAATTTGTCATTTAACTTGAGGTCATCATAGTGCCTTATATGGTGATAGTCTTGCTTTGGTGATATTGGATGTTATTTTACCAAGAGTCGCTAATACGTTATTGTTCGGATATGTCAAGAATCATATAAATGTTGTAAATGATCAACAAATGATTCGTCACTCTTATATAGTAAAAGATTATGATCTACGTATCAGTTAAGTTGATAACGAAATCTTTGACCAATGTGTGCTCATAAGTTGAAAAGAGCTTCAACTTATATTAATTTAAGAGTGTGATGAAAGATATGATTAATGACTGAGATTGACACAAATTCATATCTCATAATTGATCGGACCATGATGACGAAGAGATTATAATTTCACGGTAAACTAGGAAGTTTGATTTTGTCATACCACGTGATATTTTTCGACACGTATATTGTCTTGACACATTGCTAGATGTTAATTTGGGATGATGAATGTGAATTAGTGATAAATTAAAAGGAGTATTTTAATTTATCGTTCAAAATAATAATTCATGTCGTTAGGTATTGTGATCGGGAACTTAATGAGTTACCCACAAAGTGAAAACTAAAATAATGATATTCACTAATTAATTAATTAACAAGTATTAGATAATTAATTAATTGGGTTGCTTGTTAATATGCTCGAATTAATTAATTAATTCATGGTCTAAATTTAATTAATTAGATTCATTAAATATTGGACCAGATTGAGTTTAAGAGACCAGTCAAGCCCATTTGAACTTTTATTAATAAGTTGCTAGAGTTTGAAAAATCATAACATAATACAATTATATTCTTGCTAGTACAAGAAAATAAAAATCCTAATTTTCTCATTGTTGTTCCATGTGTGAATTTTTATTAGAGTTTGGATACTTGGATATCTGTGGATTGCAGATCAAAATTGTTCTTCAATGAATCATCAAAGATGTAATTTTCTATCATAGTTTCTTTCTAAATACAAAGAAGATCTTTGGTGGGAATTAATTATTATTTATTTTTTACTGTACATGATTAAGTAAATTCCCAATAATTAGTACTCCATACTGGTGTAAGCATCGAGTTGAGATGTCCAATTTTCCAATTTGTGGTCTACCCAATTCATTATTGATACATCATTTTTAAATTAAAATGTCTTCTCAAATTTACTGTTATTAACTTCACCACTAACCCATCAAATTGATGACATATTAATTTAAAATAATGTATCAATAATTAATTACGTGGACATAAAAAATTGAATAGTAAATATCAACTCATAAGCATCAATTAATTTAATCGATCCCTCAATTGTTTCACTGACAAAACATATTCTAGAAGTGGTAACAATATCATTTTTTAATTAAGAAAATTGATTAAAAAAATGAGTTCATTTTTTTTTCTAAAACAAACATCTTATCACATGTTTGATTTTGCTAAAAATCAATTTTTTACTAAATTTTTAAATAAAAATGGATGGAATACGTAGTTGAAAAGTTAATAAGAATTGTAAGTCTCATGAGATAAATGATTAAAATTATTTGTTGACTTTAATTTGATTTTTTTTCAATTATTATCGAGAAATAATGAAAATATTCTTGACTACAAATGAATTGAAACTTAATATGGATGCAACGATTCAGACGACACGACAGATGGTTTATTTGTTGTCGAGGTAGTAATTTGGGATCATTGGGGGGATGGAGATCGCAACTGTTTGTGTCTCTGTTTGATTTGGATAAAATAATTGATAAAAATTAAAATCAAAGTCAATATTTAATTTTAATCATATATTTAATGACACTTACAACTTTTATTAACTTTTCAACCATATCGAAATCTACTAAACTCTGATTTTTAGCTAAGCCAAACATGGGCATATTAACAATGCTCACTTTTCTTTCGGCTGAAGATGCATAGGTTTTTGCCTTGAAGGAAGGAATGTTACTCGCACAAAGGGCCAAATTTGACTAGACAGTGTTGTAAATGACTCGCTCTAGCTTATATAAAAAACTCACATTGATTTTTTTACCCATTCGAGTCTTTATTGTTAGATATTGTTGATTTGTTTCAATGTGTCGATCATTGGTTACTAAAGAAATGGGAATAAAGTGGCATACGTGCAAGCATCAGGTTTGGTCCTAATATTTGAGTGCCCTAACGAAATTTTTGTTAGGTTTTAAAGTTGTTGGCAATCTCTAGACAAAACTATTGATGTAAATGAGTTTTTAAAAGTCAAAGTGTCAAGTAGTAAGTTAGAAGTCCTAGGGTTCGAGTATGGAACAAAGGAATAAAAGTCGCTCCATTTTCGCTAGCCTATCGTCCACCTGATACTCGAGTGGTAAAAATAGAACCTGTGTTGCCCGCCTGTCACATGGACTTCGTTCGAGCGAGACACTGTCGCTCAAGCGACAGCGTATCCCAGGAAAACCTAATTTGCGTCTTTCAAGGTTTTTATCCGGCCCATATTACAAATATCTTCACTATATATATGGACCCCACCATTCAAAAAATACATGTTGAACATTGAAAGAAACAAAAGTTTACATCCTTTATTTCATTCCTAGCGTACAACTTTCATTTTGATTTGATCATTGCTTTGAAAAACATCAACCTCACATAAACAAAACACGAAGACACATACTTCCACAACATCTGTCAGAGTTCTGAAAATCAAGGAAGGTTTTCTGGTTGTTGGAAAACGAGGAGCTCTCATTAATCCAAATGAGATAGACGAATTCAGAAGACCGAGAGTTGGTGCATGAGGACACAATCCAGGAGGGCTTTGGTGATTACAGTCAGGAGGTCAGAAATTACTATAGCTAGTCGAGTTTAACAATACTGTAATTCATTTATAGTGGATTGTTACTGGTTTAAGCCCGATGTTTTTATCTAGTTACGAATTTTCTCCGTCATCATATTTTGTGTTATTTACTACTTTCTATATGACTGCGGCCATAGGAAAATTGAATTGATTGACTAAAATCATCCAGAAATAATTAAAAATGACTTGTTTCTTATTAATTTTTAATTTTAATTCCGTATAAACACCTATTCACCCTCATCTGAGTGTTAGTTGGATCGAACTTCGTTATTTCAATTGGTATCAGATGTTCATTTTGATTCCTGACCCATATTTAATCTAGACGAACCAATTTCTTTTTGTGCCTCCATTTTTTGACAGAAGCAATTATGCATATTGGAAAGTTAGGATGAGAGCATTCATTAAGTCTCTAGATGAACGAATTTGGGTTAGTGTGCAAAATGGTTGGACCGCCTCTTCCTCTACTGTTTGAGGTGTAATTATCCCCATTGACATTTCTCTTTGGACCAAGGATGAACTAGCTGAGTGCAATTGGAATAGTAAAAGGCTTCATGCCCTGTTTATGGCTGTGTCTATTGAAGAGTTTATGAGAGTGTCGATGTGTGAAACCGCGAAACAAGTTTGAGATATTCTAGAGACCACACACGAGATAACCAAAACTATTAAAAACTCTAAGCTGTAGATGTTAACCTCTAGGTTTGAAGAAATTAGAATAAAGGACGATGAATTCTATGTGAAGCTAAATGACATAGTGAAATCTAGTTTCAATTAAGGTGAAAAAAATACCTGAGTCTAAAATAGTTTGAAATCCTTATATCCTTACCTATGAGGTCAAGACCCACGATTACTACGATTGAAGAGTGCAAGGACTTAGATACATTTAAGATATAGGAACTTGTAGGATCCCTTCAAATCTATGAACTCACCATATCTCAATCGAAGAAGGTTAAATTTATAGCCTTGAACACCATTAAGAAAGATGAGTGTGAGTCTACTAACACTGAGACCTTTAGGGATGATGAGTTAGCTTACTTTGTAAATAAATTCCAAAAAGTTCTCTGGAATAGGAGAAAACGTCAAGAGAAGAAGAATGATGCCCTTAGTAATTTTCTAAAAGACAAGCGTGATAAAGTAAATGCTAGGAGTTGTAGTAAGAAATCTCAGTTATTTAGATGTTATGAGTGTCAGGGTTTCGGTCACTACTGAAATAAATTTCTTAACTTTAAGAAGAACTCAAATAAAGGAAAGGGTAAGGCATTGACAGTTTCACTAACTGATGATGAGTCCAACTCTAGTGTTCAGAGTGATACCTCTAGTAGTGAGGGTGAAATGTGCTTTATGCCATTCACGTCTGTAGTTAAGAATGAACCTCATAAGGGTAGTGAGAAGGTGGAGAATAATGAACGTAGTGAAAATTCTGATGAAGACTATGAGAATGAGATAGACATTCACGAGGCATATCAACAGTTATTTGATGAGAGTCTTAAGATTAAAAAGGTCAATAAAGCCGTATTGAAGAATATTAATGCACTTAAGATAGATAGGGAGAAACTCATAGCCGACCTTCAGGATTTTACCAAAAAGTTGAGTGAGCTGAGACTTGTCAATGAGAACCTAGAAGCTAAGGTTAAAACTGATACTTATAAGATAAACTAAAGGCCGCACGTGGCACTAATTACATTACCCGACAGATTACCTGAGAGGGGCCACGCCTTACACAGTAGTGGGACGACCCCGTTATAAAGAGACGACCCATTTGTCCCATAGAACGATATTGGACCGACCCCATTTTGGGTAGACCCCCATGTAGGAATCGGTCCCGACGAGGCAGTTGTAAGATCTTTAAACAAATCTTGCGGTGAATGATTGACAAGATAATTCCCTGCCACTGCCGCCTCTGCACACCTACACAGTCAAATCTAAACTGCCAAGTTGGGACTTATGGATACAAAAATGGCTCTAGCATTTACTGCCTTGATTGATTGACGTATAAGAATTGTCAATCAACCTGATGAGGCTGCGTGTCCTATCATCCAATGAGCCTCATTCATTTAGCTCAAGTATAAAAAGCCCACACTTAGCACCATTCGGGGGTAATGCAAGTTTAGACTCTCAAACCTATATTCTTGTTACATACATTTTTAATGTTCTATTCCCAATCCAACCCCCTCTTTATTGATTGGAGGCTCATGTTTCTAAGTTTTCCCACACCCTAAGTTATTCCTCTAGTTGACTCAATCGTCGAAGTACGTGCGGTTAACTTCATCTCTTCCGAAAAAGGCCACGTGTGACTAACGGTTTGTCCAAGTGTGTCGGGATCCAGTTTACGTGGACGTGAGAGACCTTGGGATCTGTTGGCCACATAATTGATACAATTTTTGGGGTGAACAGATTTACATCGTATGTGGAAAGCTTCGATACCATAACCAAGAACATGCGTCATCCCCATCACCAACACAGGCGAGGCGGTACAACAGCACGCCTAGCTAGGGAAGTAGGAGAAATAGCTGCAAACATGAGAAATATGGCCCAACAAAATGCTGTAATGCAGCAGTTACTAATGCAAATGCACCAACAAGCAGGATCCTATGCTCCTCGACATGGAATGTTTCCTCAAGAAGATGAGGAGAATGATATGTCAACATACCTTCAAATGCATAACATGGCTGGCAACCCAGCGGAGAGGGAGGTGGAAGTATATACCTCCACCAACTACGTTACGAGCTAACCCGGCGATAACATGCCGCACGAGGGAAACTTTCCACCATAATACATGCAAGAGCATGAACCTCAAAGGTCTAATGGCGTCTTCGATCAGATTGGACCCTCAAGGCTTAGAGATAGGTCCCACCAGCTACCCTTTGTTCAAAGAGGGCAAGAACAATACCCAAATGACTCCACATCCGCCTAAAAATAGGTGAGAAAGGAGGGACGAGGCGAACCTGAGAAATCTGGCAGGAACGTCGCAATCCCCTCGTTATCAAGTAGAGGAAAATGATTCTGATGGTCCATGCAGATCATTTGAGTTGGATGATGATGATGAAAGCTTGCCCTTCTCCAAAGAATTGAGAAGCACCCCGATGTGAAGCCACTTTGTGCCCCTAAAGATACCCAAATATGAAGGGAAATGTGATTTGACAAAGCACCTCAACAGCCATAAGACCCACATGTCTCTACGAGGAGCCTCGTCAGCGCTAAATTGCAGAGCTTTCCATCTAACACTAACGGGATCTGCAAAAATTTGGTACAGCCGCATCCCAGCTAATAGCATCAAAAGTTGGCCAAACCTCAAAAAGGCCTTTCTGAACAAATACCTGTCTAGTAAAGAGGGAAAAGCCCCCATCCAAAGGCTACAGGACGTGATGCAGCGGGCGGGTGAAACCTTGAAAATCTACTTATCTCATTTCACAGATGAGATGACATATTGCGAACATGTTACGGATAGAGAGGCCCTTTCCACCTTAAGAGGATGCCTCAACATGAACACCCTGTTCTGGAGGGACGTGAGAAACAGAAATCCCATATCTTACGATGCTTTGGTGGAGATGATGAGAAGCGAAATCGTTAATGAGGAGCCGATAGATCACCACAATAGAACCTCATTGGGACTCCCATTACAGCAAAGACAGCGAAGAGGCCCTATATCCCACTTGGTGGACCAGCAATGGACCCATGCAGGACACATGATAGCCCCCACCTCCGACAGAGTATTGGCCATAGCCACGCTAAATGCAATACCCTCTGGCATATAAGGAGGATGGACCTGAGGCTCAAAGGTGGCCGAACCCATCTAGAAGAAGAAACAGTGAGCCTCGAGATAGGCAATACTGCACGTATCATCGAACCAATAGCTACAACATTGAGAATCGCCTATCCAGGTCAAATCATGAAGAGCCAACTGGCCCCGTATTGAGGGTAGAAACTCCCGTCAAACGTAAGGAAATGTATCCCAGCCTAGCCAAGAAAAAGAATCTAGGCATAACGAGGCGAGGCGATATCGTAGGAACGAATCACCTCGATAGGAGCACGAGGAAGACAGAAATAGGGCAAGGGGGGCAGAGGCCCAGAAGAGAGCCTTCAGTAAACGCTGATAACGCTTCCATTAGAGAAATCGATACCATCATAGGCGGTCTACACATAGGAGGAGATTCCAAGAACGCCCTAAGGAACTACGCAAGAGAAGCGAAGGACCCTCACATGGTGAGCTATTTGATCAATAGCACTGGCCGCGGATCTGGGAACACCCCACCAATCACTTTCTCCCCAGCGGACACTGTAGGATTTCATTATCCACACTATGACATACTAGTGGTACGGGTTGTCATATCCAGGAATGGATTGAGACATATGTTGGTGGATAATGAAAGTTCCATTAATATCATGTTCGGAACCACATTCGATAAGATGGTGGTGGACCACGAAATCATCCCCATGACCGCTCCCTTATATAGCTTTACTAGTGATAGCATCATCCCCAGATGGAGGATCATATTAGCGGTGGAAATGGGGAAGCCCCCATTTAAGGCTTATCACTTCATGAAGTTCCTTATTGTAGACCATCGATCCACCTACCACGGAGTATTAGGGCTACCCGCCTTAAAAGAGCTCCAGGCTGTAACATCCATACATCATTTATGCATGAAATTTCCTACCAAGGAAGGAATTACCACGGTGCGAGAGGACCAGATGGGATCAAGGGAATGCTACCTTAGCTCCTTAAAGAAATCCGAACCCCGCAGTGTAAACATGGCTTTGATGGATGCTGAAATGGTTGATGCACCTGAAGAAGGTCTTACCCCTGTACAAGGGGAAGACGTCAACATGATAGATGCCTCTGAAGAAGGGATCATTGAGGTGGATTTAGACCCCAGGATCACAAAATTAAACTCACAGGCTACCTCGTTAGAAGATCTTGAACCTTTCCATGTGAATTCACATGACCCCACGAGGGTGTTACAAATAGGGAACGAGCTCGAATCAGAAGAAAAAATCATGCTCAAGGACTTCCTACTTAACAATCTGGATATATTTACGTGGAGGCACGAGGACATGGCGGGTATTGATCCTAGGTTCAGTTGCCACCGACTTAATGTGGACCTAAAGTTCACTCCTTATAGGCAAAAAAGGAGAGCCCTGAACCTAGAAAGGTATGTAGCCCTAAAATAGGAAGTGCAAAATCTCATATCAAATGGGTTCATCAGAGAGGCAGTATATCCAAAATGGATATCCAACCCCGTCTTAGTAAAGAAAGCCAATGGCAAATGGAGAGTGTATATAGACTTCTCCAACCTCAACCAAGCTTGCCCAAAAGACATTTTCTGCTTCCAAGAATCGACCAACTAGTGAATTCTACTGCAGGCTATGAACTCTTGAGTTTCATGGATGCATATTCAGGATACAATTAGAACCTCATGCACCGAACAGACGAGGAAAACACCTCATTCATCATCGATAGAAGCCAAGCCCCCTTTCTCTCGAAGCCCAAGAATGGAGAAGCATTGCGACTATATCTGGCCATAAGCGCCGATGCAGTGAGTTCGGTACTAGTAAGGGAAGAGGGCATCGCTCAATTACCTATCTACTACGTAAGCAAGGCCCTCTTGCCAGCTCAAATGCGTTATACTGATATTGAAAAGCTTGCTTTGTCCCTTATGATTGCTTCTAGGAAGTTGAGGCCTTACTTTCAAGCCCATAGTATACGTGTACTAACGAGTCTCCCCCTCAAACAAGTACTCCAAAAGCCAAATGCATCAGGGAGGTTGAGGAAATGGGCTGTGGAATTAAGCGAATTTGACATTTCATATCAACCAAGAACCTTAATGAAAGGGCAAGCAGTGGTAGATTTCATAGTAGAATTCACATAGGTAACAAATATCAATGTAACGATGGAACCGGCAGAAACCCTAGCCTGGAAATTTTTTATTGACGGATCCGTCAGAGAAACGTGATCAGAAGCTGGTATACTGCTGGAGAGCCCAGAGGGAGCTTAATTGTGCAGTAAAGTTCAACTTTAAAACTTCCAACAACTCAGCTGAGTATGATGCGCTTCTAGTGGGCCTCAGATTGGCTAAAGAAATGCAGGTCAAAAACTTGGCAATTCGAAGTGACTCCCAGCTAGTTGTGAGCCATGTCAGTGACAATTTTGCAGCCATGATAAAGGCATGGCATGTACATGAAGAAGGTTATGGACCTGATCCCATGCTTTGAAAAGTTTGAGTTAACCCAAATCCCAAGAATGGAGAACTTGCACACGGACGCCCTATCAAAATTGGCTAGCAACAAAGACTCAGAATTGCTCAAAATTGTACCGGTTGAATACGAACCCAGGCCGTCCACAGCTAAAGTAAAAGATGTGATGTGGGTTGAAGGAACCCCACAATGGATGCAACCTATTATAGCTTATCTTAAAGATAACACCTTGCTAGAAAGCAAGGAAGAGGCCCACAAGCTCAGACGAAAGGTCGCCCACTATTTATTCCGAGACGAAGTACTTTACAAAATAGGCTTTTCATCCCCTTCTACGATACACTGGAGGGAAAGACGCTAACTACGTCTTACGAGAAATCTACGAGGAAATCTGTGGCAACCATACCGGGAGCGTAGCATTGGCCTATAAAATACTCAGGCAAGGGTACTACTGGCCAATCTTAAAAAAGGATGTTGTACAATTCGTGAAGAGGTACGACAAATGTCAACGCTTCTCCTCCATTCAAAGACAACCATCTCAAGAGTTGATCGTAGTATCCAGTCCCTGGCCATTCACCAAATGGGGGGTCAACCTAATAAGACCTATGCCAAAAGGAAAAGGGAATGCAAGATATGCAATTGTCGCCATTGACTACTTTATTAAGTAGGTCAAGGCAGAACCGTTGGCTAAAATAACTGAAGCAAACACTTCTAAATTTATATGGAAGAACATCATATGCAGGTTCGAAATTTCCCACTCAATCGTTACATACAACGTGCGACAGTTTGACAACAAGAAGCTTAGAGACCTATATGACAAACTAGGGATCAGAAAAAACTTCTCCTCTCCTCACCACCCCAGGCAAATAGCCAGGTTGAGACAGTCAGTAAGACTATAAAGCACCTCTTAAAGAAGAAGCTTGATGCATCAAAGAGCGTGTGGGTGGACGAGCTCTCTCATATGTCATGGGCAATTCGCATAACCAATCGAACGGTAACAGGAGAGACCTTCTTTTCCATGGTATATGGGGCTGAAGCCATGAGCCTGGTTGAAGTGGGTCTTCCTTCGTCTCACTGCTTACAATTCAACGAAATATCTAATAACGAGATAAGGAGATGCGAGCTCGACTTCCTTGAAGAAATGAGGGACGATTCTCAAACAAAGCTGGCCTCCTATCAAAGGAAAATGGCGAGGTACTATAATGCCAAAGTGAAAAAGAAATCATTCAGGAGAGGCGATCTGGTACTTAGAAGAGTTTTTCTATCCTCTAAAGAACTTGGTGTTGGCACGTTGGGTCCAAACTGGGAAGCCCCTACCATATGTCAGGCGATATTAGGCCATGAACCTTCTTAATTGAAAATTTAGATGGAAAGGTGCAGCCCCACCCTTGGAATGTCGAACATCTGAGGATGTATTATCAATAAAGGTCCTGATCACTGCTTATGTACCTCTTATGACTGATGCATGTACCTTTTATTTTTAATTATGATAAACTCATATGTTAAGTATGACAAGCTCATACCACTTTTGATCAACTACAATAGCTATGGCGAGCCCATAAACTAATTCATATATATGACGAGCTCATATGTTCTGATTATCAAACTTAAATATGGCGTGCCCACAAATTAACTTGTGTATGACGAGCGCATATATTATGATGATTTATTAAAAGCACAATTGTGGCGAACCCATAAATTTGACTATGGCTAACAGTGACGAGCTCATGGTTGTTAGGATTTGACTAACTATGACTATGGCTAAGTATGACAAGCTCATACCGCTTTTGATAAACTACAATAGATATGGCGAGCCTATAAAATAATTCATATGTATGATGAGCTCATACGTTATGATTATCAAATTTAATTATGTTTGAACTCAACGATTGGTTAAATTATGGCGAGCCCATAAGGTTGTTTAATTAAATTATGGCGAGCCCATGAAACTTAATTATTGATGTTTGAAGTCAATTATTGGTTAATTATGTCGAGCCCACATAACTATTGATGTCTGAAGTCAATTAGGGTGAGCCCATGAAACTTAACTATTGATATCTGAAGTCAACGATTGGTTAAAGAGTGGTGAGCCCATAAAGAGGTTATGCGAAAGTTAAGTTATTTTGAGCCCGTGAAAAGGGATGAAGTTACAAAAAATCAAGCTATTCGAATTTAAAAACGAAATTAAATTCATTACAAGAGATGAGATTACAAAAATCCTACAAAGGAACCTAATCTAAGAAAATGACATCATCTTGCTAAGGCTCCCCCGGGGCTTCCACTTTTACTAAATCCCCTCATTCATTGGCTAGAGTTGAAGGTTCATCCGCCAAAAGTTCATCTTTCAACGAAGATAGCTCCAGCTGAGGGTACAGTTCAGCCAACCTTTCAAAAACTTCATTATAGGCGACCCTTCGCCCATCATATTTAGCCGTCTCGTGAAAGTGGGCGACATACTCGTTCACTGCTGCCTCTTTGGCCCCTTTCAATTGTTCATCCAAATGAGAAGCCTCAGTAGTAAGCTCACTAACACGAGCCTTCAATTCCACCCTCTCCTTATTTGTAGTCTCCAAGGCTGATGAAGCAATCTTTTGAAGATTATCAGAGTTTTTCACTCACTTCGTCAGAGCGTTCACCTCAGCTTTGCAAAGATGAGTTTCCTTCCTCAGTTCTTTGTTTTACTTGGAAAGCACTTCTACCTTCGACTTCGACTCCGCCTCGGTTTGCTTCAACTTAGAGGCCTCAATGGCCTCATTGGTAGAAGATGCCTCAACCTTGGCTTTAGACAAGGCAGCTTCAGCATCCTGGGCCTTTTGGATATATTTTCTATTGAGGCGATATAGTCGCATCGCTTCCATTTGGGCGTTTAGAAAGAAGCCCTTAGAACGAGCCTGCAAGGCGAGCCCAACTTCCACCATGTCAATTGTGTCACAAGTCTCAGCATACGAGGTATACTTGTAAGTCCAACACTTATGTTGAATCCTCGCAGCCCCCGGGCCTCAGCATGCAACATCTCCATAACCGTAGGGGCAATATCATCCAACCTTCTACCCAAAAAGTTCCGGGCCTTTCTTTCAGATGGGACATTTCTCACCTTTTTCCCTTTCTTCTTCACTAAACTGGCCCCCTCGTCAACCGCCTCCTCCGCCTCCACAACCTTCATAGAGGAAATTGGTTGACTCTCCAATGGTAGTGTGGCACTTGGGAGAAGGGTCGGGCCCAGTATTTTTTGATAATACTAACTTCTTCTTTGGGGGGGGGGCCTCTCTAGGGGAGCTTCAACCTCATTTTCCTTCTTTTCTGGAAGGGGCAGAGAGTTCATCTTTGAGAGACGAGCGACTCATCTAATTGATTTTTGTAAGAAGAGGAGCCGACACTTAAGGGTTTCCTCGGCTGGAGCAGGCTCGACTTCACGTACTCCTTTTTGTCATGTTGCCCTGCAGATAAAAGAAACGTTTAAGAAAACTGTAGGAAAAAGTAGTCAACGAGTAAAGGAGCGAACCATCATGTTTTACCTTTGGTAGCCATCAATTGGTGTGTAACGAAGAGGTTTCGCTTGCCAATGACGTTCTTGAAATACTTCTTCTCCGAAGGCAACTCGTATATCGCCTTGATAATGGCCTACTCAAATGGTTCGAACTCAAACCGATTAATTGAAGCTGCACAAGGCTAGCGTTAGATATGAAATAAAGGGGAATAAAACACAACAAAAGAATACCACATTAGAAAAAGGGCTCGATTCACTATACTCGTGGTATTGGGTTGGGACGGTGATCTCTGGGACCACATCTCCTTCCGTCATCTGCCAGCGATCCCTAATCCAAAACCAGGATGACTTCCAATTCTTGATGTAGGTTGGGGTCCCCTAGATAAAAGGAGAATGCAAACCCCAGGGGTTCATGCAGTGCCACCCCTTGCAATCATTCATCCCACCAGACGCCCGGGGCTGAAAAAGGGTTCAAAAATGTGCGAGGGCATATCCTCATCAAGAGTGACCTCTTTCCAAAGAAGAAAGTCCCCTACTAATTGGCTCCACGCATTTGGTACTAGTTGGGTAGGGGCTAAATTATAGTGCCTAAGGATAAACCTAAAGAATGGGTGTAAGGGTAGCTTCATCCTCCCATCTAAGATGGTCTCGCTAATTGTTACGCACCCCTCCCTAGGGAAAAAGCCCTCTCATCTGGGTCGGCACAAACATTTCTATGTTGTCTGGGATCCTAAACCTCTCCCTAAACTTCTCCAACTCATCCTCCTTAATATACGTGGGCCACAAAGAAGCTCCCCACCTTATACTATAATCTATAGGACCCTTTGGCATTATCCATGCACTATGAGGACCCCTCATGGCCTCCATAATCCTTTCAGTGGAGATTATTGGGGGCTACGCCCGCCTCGACACAAATTAATGCCATGTCTACCTTGGAAGATCCCCAAATAATTTCTTTGAAGTGGAGGCTATTCTAATGTGAACAAATTGGAAAATCTGAAGATATTTGGATACTTACAGAGGCCTTGGATGCCGGAGAGTAGAAAGAACGGAACTACTTGCCGGATAAGAAACGACGGAGGTTCTCGAAGATTTCAAAGGTTTTCAGCACTTGATTTTTGCAAAGTGAAGAAAATGGGAAAATGTAGGTTTTCAGCCTTATATAGGCGTAATAAACGAATCCTCACCGTTGGATCTTCCTCTACTTTAATCTAGACCATCCATTTGTAGTCCCACCTGTCACGTTAATACCAAATGACGCTTGCTAGAAATTCAAACCAAGGGCCCAGATGAAGTCGTGCTGAACACGCACCATGAACTCGCGTAGGTCATGCCGGTGTGAAATATCATTATTATTGTGCATTAAATGCGCACGTAGCTTAAGAAATTGCCACACCACCCATTTATTTTTTATTGGGAATCAACGTGCCCTTCAAAATCATTAGAGCACGCCACCTGGTAGGCTTCAGCTATGCTTTAAGGGCTTCGCCCACCATCTTTCATTCTTGTCATATGTTTCAGCTCGACATATGCTTTAAGGGCCTCGCCCAGCACCTTTCAGCCTTGTCATAGGCTTCAACTCGCATATGCTTTAAGGGCCTCGCCCAGCACCTTTCAACTTTGTCGTGGGCTTCAGCTCGACATATGCTTTAAGAGCTTCGCCCAGCATCGTTCAGCCTTGTCATGAGGTTCAGCTAACAAATAGGCTTGCCTCTTTACTCCTAGAGTTTTACCACGCCCCTCAGCCTCATCGCAAGCTTCGGCTAACAATCTTTTTTCCTTTTTGACTATAAAGTCCACGCATTATATGATTAATCATACTTGGACATCGGGGACTGTTGTTACCCATAAGATAAACTAAAGACCACACGTGGCACTAATTACATTACGTGGTAGATTACCCGAGGGGGGCCATGCCTTACACAGCGGTGGGACGACCCCATTATAAAGAGACAACCCCTTCTCTCCATAGAACGAGACTGGACCGACCCAATTTTGGGTAGATCCCCCATGCAGGAACCGACCCTGATAAGGCGGTTGTAAGATCTTTCAATAGATCTTACGATGAATAATTGACAAGATAATTCACTGCCACTGCCGCCTCTGCACACTTATACGGCCAAATCCAAACTACCAACCTGGGACTTATAGATATAAAAATGGCTTTATCATTTAATGTCTTGATTGATTGACGTATGCGATAAGAACGGTCAATCAACCTAATGAGGCCGCGTGTCCTATCATCCAACTGGCCTCATTCATTTAGCTCAAGTATAAAAGCTCACACTTAGTACCATTCAAGGGTAATGTAAGTTTAGACTCCCAAGCCTATATTCTTGTTACATACATTTTTAGTGTTCTATTCCCAATCTGACCCCCACTTTATTGATTGGAAACTCACGTTTCTTAGTTCTCCCATGCCTTAAGTTATTCTTCTAGCTGACTCAACCGTCGGAGTACATGCGGTAAACTTCATCCCCCCACCCCGAAAAAGGCCACGTATGACTAATGGTTTGTCCAAGTGTCGGGATCCAGCTTACATGGACGTAAGATGCCTTGAGATTTGTTAGCCACGTCATTGATACAATTTTTGGGGTCAACAAAAACCTTAACAAGTAATCTAGAAAAATCTGAAACTCAACTTCATTCATTCTTGAATGGTTCTCAGAAACTTGATAATCTGTTAGGGATGAACAAACCAGCTGGAAATAGACAGGGTCTAGGATATGTTCCAACTGATAAAAATACTGCTAGTATATCCAAGATCACGTTTGTCCTAGCCACTAACAAATTTAGGAATGTTGTTAATCCTGAACACAAGGACAAGTGTGTCTTACGATGGAGACCTACTAGATAACATAAGACCAATCAACCTATAAATCAATATCAACCATCACGTAGTTTTGAACCTAGATTTATTCCAACTTGTCACAATTGTGGTGCACTGGGACACACTAGGCCTAAGTGTCATAAATTTTTGAATAGAAATAGAAATTAGAATTTCACTAGAGTTAGAAATTAGGATTTTGATAGTTGAATTGATTTCCTCACTAATCAAGTGAGTCATTTGACCAAGTTAATGATACAATTGACTCGAAATAAGTCTTCTACTAGTCATTTGATGCATGTTTATGCATTTTAATTGATTCATTCTTTATTGCATGCATTTCATTTTTTATGTGTTGATTTTAATTTTTAGATAGTTTGATTTTTTTAAATAAAAAAATTGGAAAAAAAATTATGTGAAAATTCTTTACTATAGCATGATATATGATTTACTTTAACATGTATGTCGTAACCAAGTTTGAGTTAATTAATGTGCTGTAGCATATTTTCCATTAATTTGTTTAGGTTTATGTAGAGTATTTAGTATAGGTTTCTTCATGTACCATCTGCACTGTACACACTATGATTGTGTGAAAATGTATATATGCTCAAAGTAAGGAGGAAAAAAGAATTTCGTGGAAAATGAGTTTCATTTAAAGGTCCTAATATGCATTATTGATTTGAATTTCATTAGTAGAGGAATAAACTTATTTAACAGTGATATTTAACATGTCTTTTCTCACAAATATAAGGTTTGGAGTTTTGATCACAAGACATTAGTGGCACTTAACACACAGGAGTCAGTTATACAATTTATTCCATTTAGACTTGAACTGAGTATGTGGGAAATTTTATTGTTTATTGATTATACTTGTGCATACTATCAACTGTATCTTTGAGTTATATATATTGTTGTTACGTTCGTAATTTGTGACAAAAAGGGGGAGAGATGAATGAGATGTGTTAAATTTTAATTTTGAATTTTGAATTTTGGAGAGTTTGTAGTAAGGGGGAGATGATCTTTTGAATGCTTAGTTAGATTAAGTTTTGATGTTTAGTGATATCAATGTTTGGTTTTGGTGTGATGGCTTACGTTGATATTGTATCTTAATTTAGCTGGTATGTGGTTGAATTTATGAATAACAGTCTTAACTGCTTTTATCTTATTACTATTTCATGTACTTTTACACATGGTATTTGAGTTGTATTTTTAGGAAACAAGTTGGACAAGGGAAAAATAAGATTTAGTCGAGTTAGTTGGTTTTTGGTAGATTAGAATGAATCGACTTTGATTTGTAATACATGTTTTGTCACAGAATGTCAAATGGGAAGTTTGTTTGGTTTTAAAGTTGTTGACAATCTTTTGACAAAATTATTGTTGTAAAAGAGTTTTTAAAAGTCAAAGTGCCAAGTAGTAAGTTAGAAGTCCTAGGGTTCGAATATGGAACAAAGGAATAAAAGTAGCCGCATTTTTGCTAGTCTATCGCCTAATTGATGCTCGAGTGGTAAAAACAGAAGTTGTGTTGCCCGTCTGTCGCCTGGACTTTGCTTGAGCAAGACACCGTTACTCGCCTATCGCTGAGCTGTTGCTAGTATCCTGAAAAACTTAATTTGCGTTTTTCAAGATTTTTATTCGGTTCATACTACCCAAAACCTCTTCACTATATATAAGGAAGCCATCATTCAAAAAATACAAGTTGAACATTGAGAGAAACTATAGTTTGCATCATTCATATCATTCCTAGCGTTCAGCCTTCATTTTGATTTGATCATTGCTTTGAAAAACATCAACCTCACATAAACCAAACACCAAAACACATATTTCCACAACATCTGTCAGAGTTCTGAAAATCAGGGAAGGTGACCAGAATTTCTGGTTGTTGGAGAATGTTCACGAAAATATGTTTCGGATTTAAATTACTGCAAGTGCCCGGTTCGTTGACAAGTAATAAAGTGAAAATCCTAGAATTTCGAGTATCGTTCCCACGAGGATTGATTTAACTTGATTTTTATTATCGCGACCTTAACCGAATCTATCAAATTTGAGATGAGTTTTTCAGATTTTATGATTAAACTAAGAGTAACATGAAAT
>CADEPD010006053.1:0-17029 GCA_902829195.1 Fraxinus dipetala | reverse complement strand
AATGAATAGTAAATAGTGGGGTTCTCTCTTTTAAGATAGTAGGGATTCTTGTATACCTCATATCATTGCCTTGATAATTTAAATCGGGGGCTAGTTGACTTGATCTATTTGAGACTTTTATTTTCATTTGTTTTCATCGTATGCCGAACCACTAATGACCATGTACAGAAACTCGTTTCTATTTTCTCATGGACCTACTTTTCGTTTCATCCGATGATGATTCATCGAGGTGTTGATCCGTTTTCTCTATTTTAGTTTCCATCTTTGAGTTGGTGTGGGTAGTTGTGGTAGGTGTAAAGGAGATGGTGGATTTGAGGTGGTCGTGGTGGCGATTTGAGGTGGTCGTAGTGGTGATGAAGTTAGATTTGGGGATTTTTTGGTGGTTGTGGTCGATGTGGTGGAGATGGAGATAAATAAGATGGTGGTTGTGATTCTTGGTATGGCGACGATGATGACGATGACAGTGGTACTAGCTGTGATGAAGGGAATATGGTGGTGGCAATGGCGGTGGTTGTAGTGCTGGTGGTGACGACGGCGGTGGTAGTGGTGTTGGTGGCGGTTCATGTAGTGGTGGTGTTGGCAGAGGCAAGTGGACTTTGGCACGGTGTGGTAGTGGATCTGACATTGTTGGCAGTGGTGAGGGCATAGTCACAAACAGTTGTAGTACAAGCAGTAGCGGTAGCGTCGTGAAGTTGATGGCAGCGACGGTAGAGTATAACCAATAGTGTTTGTGACCAATTAATTGTAACCAATAAATTGGATAATTTGTGACCAATTTATAATATGTAACCTAAAAAGTGTGATTGTGACTCACAATTTACTAAATTATGACTGAGACATAACTTGTGACAAATTGACCCTTAAATAAATTGTGATTTATAAAATTTATAATTTGTGACCGATAAATGAATTGTAATTTATAAACACTTTGATTTTGGATCGGTGAATAAATTGTGACTTATAAAAATTTTGATTTGTGATTGAGAAATAAATTGTGATAAATAATTTTTTTGATTTGTGATCGAAAAATAATTTGTTACCTATATATATATATTTTTGAATTGTGATCGAGAAAAAAATATAATCAATTAATTCGAGAATTTGTGATCAAATTATATGGAATTGCGACCTTAATAAATTTAATTAATCAAAATATAATTTTAATTAATTATTTATTCCTAGCCTTAATTCCAATTCAACTCCAATGTCTCATTGTTCAAGTATAATTAAGCTTATGTTTGATCCACATTCTTCCCAAAATTCGTTCTTTCAATAATCATTTTTAACCACATATTTTGTTTTCTCAACAATGTGCATCAAACACAAATACTCCATGATAATTGTTTAATCGTTTAGTAATTCATTCAACGTTAATAACTCGTTATTAAATTATGTACTCTATATAACGTATACTTTGACTAAATTTAAAAAGTTTACTTATAATTAAATATGTAAATTTATACTAACTAAATTTCATGGATTAAAATTAAAATTTATTTTTTTATTTTAACAGTAGGAAACGCTGCATGCATGGCTCTTAAAAAGTAACCAAATTTTTGTTTTTATCTATGCTTTCATAAATTGCTTTCTTATAAGTAAAAAAAAAAAAAATTGCTAAGTAGAAAGTTACAAATTACATGCATATTTTGATTTATATTTAAAAGGTTTCCCATTCAATTAAAACTTGTAAGTTGTAATCGGAATGAAAACAAATTACGCGCATATTTTGGCTAAAAACAAACAAATTGTACTCGAAGTTCTCAGGGAAAAAGCATACTCTTTATCTATATAAAATTATGTTATTTTGTAGATAAAAATCTTCTAAATCAGATAGTGACATACTATGTGTTGCGGGCCCTTGTCAGGCGAACAACTTCACCATCCACGTGTCAGTAGTAGTGATCCACGTCACGCGTCAGCCGAAGTGATAGCACATAGGACAAAGTGATTGTACAAGTCGAAGTGACTACGCCGGGGCGAGCTGAACGTATGCCAACAAGGAACCACTTATATGCGATACGCCGCGGATGCAAATGCCCGTACTCCATTCCCACAACTCTGCACCTGTCACGCCCCCTCTCTTCACCCTTGTGAAAGATCTTTTGTACATAAATCTTTCTAAAGTCAAATCCCCGACCGATGGGGACGCATGATAGGACCCAAAAGATCAATTCAACTGCTCTTGTCAGAGACATTCAATGCCGCCATCCTATGGAGGGACAGATTGACACCTAGGACGGGAAAGGCTCGGAAGATCCAACGACACGTGTCACCACATCCAATGACTCTCATCTTCCATCTCTTGGTATAAATACCCCCTCCATACGCCAGAAGAAAGATTGGAATCTGATTTTCTCATACTACAATATATATTCGAGTATCAATCTCTCCCATTTTGACATTATCGCTTTATTATTACATTGATCCAACAATTTTCCGGCCGACGTTTCGCCTCCGGAGAACATATTCCGATCAAATTACAAACTAACTTGACCGTCAGAGTGCTTGCGGCCGCTCCCAACCCCTTTGGGAGAGGCCACGAGCTACTAATGACGTGCCACGTGTGCAGGGAGAACTGACGCGAAGACTTATCATGTTGGCCATGTGTCGAAGCCATTTTTCAAGGTCAACACTATCTCACATTTTCTTTAAGAAGTCGCATCATATTTGAGGAACCACATATCTCCTCAGTTCAAGAATCGTAATCTATGAAACTATATAGCAGATAGAGAGAAAGGGATTAAATAATTAAGATTTGTTCACCATCAAAATGAGAGATACACTGAGTTGATGATATTGTAGAACATAATCATATCAAAGAAGAAAATAATTACAATATATTTATGAACTTACACATATCTCTATTTTCTCCCTACCGAGAAAAGAGAAAAAGAGACTCGTTGGAATACCTTTTTATATAGGAGAAAATAATCACGATCGGAGAAAAATTATACAGTATATTATGTTTTATAATTCCACATTATCATATATCATCAATCATCTTGGGAATGTTATAATATATGAAATAATTTTCAATTTCTCTCTAGGCAAAAAATAAAAAATTGTGCAAGTGAGTGAAACAAATCAAACTATCAATTAAGTCCCTAATCCTATTGAGTTCAAGCAATAAAATTATTAATTTAGTAAAAGTAAATTATTTAAAGCAAAACAAGCATCCCATGATATGATAAGTCAACTCTTGGTCATCACTTTCACAATCGAATCATATCCAATAGTTTCTTAGTATTCTTTAGATTAGAAAAAGTTAAAAAGAAGGAATTATTTCCGATCATTAAGGTTGAATAGCAATCGACAAATTATTCTCCTGAAAAATGTTAGTAGTCAAAAAACTACTCTCCTCAAAGTTGTGAGATCATGAGTGGCATTGTACATGGAAAAGTGAGCACACTTGTCACCTTCTCTTAATGAAAAATGTGAGCGCATCAACCCTCCAGTCAAAAAATGAGTCTGGTCTTCATGTAGAGGATGATTAACCTCCTCGATTAGACTTGAATCGAATTTTGACCTAATTAATCTCTATTCGACTGGCACCCAATTCAAATTTGAGTTTCTTTAGCCCCTATTTGATATTGATAAAAAAATAGTTTTTTAATAAATTTGAATAAAATTTTGTGAAATATGTGGTTAAAAGTTGATAAAAGTTGTGAATCCCACAAAATACTTGGTTGAAAATGAATTTGGAGGAAAAATATATATTGATATTCGATGTATATTATTGAGGAATTTATGTATTTTAAATAGTGATGCGATGAGAAATATGTGGTTAAAAAGTAAGGAAAAATTATTGATGCGATAGAAAATATTATTTTATTGAAAAATATATAATTGAAAATGAATTTTGAAAGAATGTATTAAAAAATAATGTATCAAACAGGGGCTATAAATTATTATTATTTTTTGACTATTTCATGGGACCAAATTCATCTTCCATGTATTTTTTCCTTGCAATATCATTCGATGAAGCTTCCCTCATTCCTTTTATCAAACATAATTATGCGAGTACAGATTTAGCCCCCATGTTTGATGGTCATTATTTAGGAAAAATAATATTTTGAATAATGAATTTTTAAAAAATATGTGGTTTAAGAAGTCGGAATTTTTTTGTTTTTAAGTGTAGAATATTTTATTTTATGAATGTATGATTGAAAATGAGTACAAAGAAAAAATAATTTTTTTAAAAACGGAATATGCAACGTCAGTTCGCATGAATTTGGTTAACCTAACCTAGAGTAGAATCACCTAATAAATTCGAAGGACAAAACCAAAACCAAAACCAACCGGTAAACACCAAACCAAATGCATGGAGACAAATTAATAACGTTGACCAAACCAAACAGCAACTTGTAGACCTGACCACGTTATTTTTTTGCTCAAAACGGAATATTGACTAGGACACGGAGAGTTGAAAACGGGTGGGTGCCCACAGTCATCATATGGGACCCGTCACTTTCCACGGCTCAATATCCATACGTCACTTTCCATCAGGGTCTATTTTTGTCACATATAAATCTTTTAATATGTATGTCTAAATCAAATAAATAACTATGAGTGTGTTTAAGCTATATTATTTTGAAAACATATGTGATTGAAAAATAAGAAAAAATTATTGATGTGATAGAAAATATTATTTTATTAAAAAATGTGTGATTAAAAATGAGTAGAAAAATTTAAATTAAAACTTTAATATATACGAAACATGGGCTATATTTCTAAATATATGAGATTGATTGTTGAGCTTTTATTATATATATTTATATATATAAACATTTGAATAATGTTTGACTAATCTATTCAACTTTCCACGCGTGCAAGTTCAACCTTATTTTGATTTGACTTAATAAAAATAAATTATTTACCAAATATTTTAATGGATATTATTTATTCGACTTCTTGGCAAAAGATTGTTTTTGACCTAATTTCAAGAGCTTTTTTATCTCGAGAATCTAGTGTTGGGTGGTTTCGAACCTACTCAACCCCAAAAGCTAACTCATAAATGAGACTTTTCCTCACACTTATAAATTGACCACCAACTCATTCCATAACCGATGTGGGATAACATCAACAATCTCCTCCTCACACATCGGGCCTTGGGTGGGAGCAAACCCGTACCTTTCGTGGACTGTTGGGTTGAGACTTATTGATAACTTGTGCTCTGATACCAGTGTTGGGTGGTTTTTGACCTTTTTAACTCCAAAATCTAGCTGAAGAGATAAGACTTTTCCCCTACACTTATAAATTAACCACCATCATTTCCACAATCGACATGGGATAACCTCAACATCTAGTAAAGTCATTTCCATGTCTTAACTTCTAAATAGAGGTAATGTATTATATATTGTGTCCTTGTAACTTTATAGTTCAAGTATTCAATTTTTCGGAACTTTATTAGTTTGTGTTAATAAATTTTGTCTAGTGACCAAATTTAGTTTATTTTTTCATGGACTAATCCTGTCTTTTAAAAAGTAAAGTGCAATAATATATTATTAATTATAGTACAACACAGTGAGCAAACAATCTATTTTCATTGCAAGGGTGAAACTATGCTAGCACATACTTGGCACACAATGCTGATTTGAAGTAAGTGTAGGTCAAGCTACTTGCCCCAAAATAATTGTTAGAATTATGGTGTGATTCGAATTTTTTGTTGAAGATAATTAAGAATTTTAATTAAAGTGCACGTTAAGAGAAATTTTATTTGGAATGCTACTCTAGAATTCTATTTAAGTTTACTTGACAAATTCTAATTGAAATTTTATTTGGAAACCATATTGAGAGTCAGAATTTGTATTGTACTCGAAAAGGTCAAGATTTGGATTTGGGCATCAATTTGAGCAAATGAACAAACCTTTTCCCGAGACTCAGTGCACCGACGCCTTACAAGCAACATTGTAGTGCTACCCTTTCCGCTTGACTAGCGCTAGACCATCGCTCGAGCTGTGTGTACTACAAGCTAGCGACTCGCTTGGTGCTCGAGCGCCACTGCTTTTCGAGGTCAGGTCTGTTTTGTGTTTTTAGCATCATTTTCCTTCTACAATATCAAAACTAGGGTTTGGATATCCCGTGCTTGATCCTTATATGTACTTGACTCTTCTCTACAATTTAGTTGGGTTGATTTTACCCCATTATGGGTTAACCTTATTATAGGTTGGTACAACCTTATTAGAGGTTCATTTATCCCATTAGAAGTTAGACAAATTATAAACAAAATTTTTTTTGTATTCTTTCTCCATATTATAATAAAATTTATATTATCTACAAATTATTTTTGTTCTTGTGATCTTTATTCCATATTGTGCTAATAATCTCGTATTTTTTCAACAAATTGGTATTGAAATTATCTGGTATCATCTCCCTTGTCAACAATAATAAAGAAGAAGAATTTATTGGAGGTGGAATTTCTTTCATTTAGTCTCTTTTTCTATACAAGATTTTATGTTCTTTTTTCTAATGTTGTTCAATACTAAGCAAATCACTCTAATAAACAAATTATAAAATCACGTTGTTATACGTAATATCAAACAAAATTAGATAGTGTCTTCCGAGTTATTTGGAGATGCGTGCATTACAATAGAAGCTCATAGGAAAAATTAATGAAAACTAATAAGAGTCTTGGTGTCAACTAAAAATAAAAAAATTGAAACGAATAAATGAGATGGGGACAAGGGACAAGGAACATCGATCCTAGCCCCACCTTATCCGATTGTCATTCATGGATATTAGTGAAAAATCATGGTAGAATCTCAATGCCCTAGGGACTGGGACGGGGCAGGGAGCTTCTCTCTAGGGTTATCCTACCACCACATTGTTCGGTTGACATCCATAGACATTATTGAGAAGTGGGTAGAATCTTGAAGTCCTAGCACAGGGAGAATGGATGCAAAGGCCTAGCCCTACCTTGTTCGGTTGAAATCCACATAAGTTAATGAAAAACAAGGTTAGAATCTCGTAACCCTCAAGCAAAAATCAACACTCAAACGCTTTAAAATCTTTGAAAGACAAGAGATCGAGAGTGCAGTCTTGATCATGCGCAATTTTCTTTTTGTTATATATGTGGCACATATAGAGTGGAATACAGATTTACTGGATCAAAATAGTTGATGCTAGAGTGGAGCGCACCGAACAGAACGAAGCGGAGCGACGTCATCGCCTTGTGGGTTTAATACACTATTTGTTTGCCAATGACGCTGAATATGTTGGGGGTGAGGGCATGTTTATTTTTCTTGTACAGACCTTAAAGTCTTGTATGAGCTTGTGCTAGGGTCAATATAAATACTGATGATGTAACTCTATTATTCATACCGAATAAAAATCTCCAATTCGCTACTTGTGGACGTAGGCGCATCGTCAAACCACATTAAATACTTGTATTGATTTCTCTATATCACTTCTCTATTATTTTACGTTTAAGATCCTACACTTTTACCATCCATAGAAATCGATGAAAATCAGCCCTCAAATTCTTTAACAAACAGCCAAAGTATTTATGGGATGGAAATATTAACAACATACTTGAATTTTGAGTAACTTGATCGACCAAAACAGACTGAGGTCAATTTGTATGATTTTTAGGTTGGGTTGGTTAGTTCTATATGTAAATTTAGCAGGTAGATTTTGATTTCAGTTTTTACCCATCAACCTTACTCGAATTTTAACTTTTTAACATTTAAATAAATTTTCAAAATACAGAAGACCAAATTCCCCAAACCTACACAACTTGGCACGCCATAAGCATAATGCACTTAACCTAAACTCCCAAACCCTACCCATGAGCCAAAACTCATTTTTCTCTCTTGACATCTCTCTCGTTGTTTCTCTTTTTGGCGTGCCCCTTCCTCTGGTGGCCACTGACCAGAAAAGAACCTTAGCAAGTAGAATGCTTCGCATTTCTCTTGTCGTTGCCTCGTCGATGATTGTCTTCTCTCACTATAATGACTCGACTTCTGCACCCAAGTTTTTATAACATATGTATTGTCTGCTTTGAAAGAGCGTTTTAAAGGATACAAGAGAAATCTGTAAGGAGTACGATGATATGTTCTTCCAAAGCGAGTAATATATATGATATAACGATTTGTGCACATAAGACAGGTCATTACACTTGTCTTATGCAAAACTCTGGATGATATCTCACCTCCTCTCAACAATCAAGTTTCAATTTATCGAGGTAAGTTTCAAAATTTCCAAGTTTCTCAAGTGTCTCTGTTTCTCCTACTCTCGACTTTTTAGTATTTAATATTGTGTGTTACTCGTTTTTGATTTTGAATCTCATTGACTTCTCATTTTTGAAACCGTTAAAGGATTATGGAAATGATTTCTAGTTTGGGAGTTTTGAACTTGATTTGATTAACAAGATGGTGGAAATCGGTAGTGAAATCGAACCGTCAATTTGAGTTAGCTTGATTTGTGTGCCAATGTTGAGTGCTTGGGTTTCAATTCACTCAAATTGACTCAATCGATTTCAATGTAGAAAGAGACCAAAACTGATTCAATCCGATCCACACCCCATCTTATACTTAGCACACGAGACTACGAAGCACTTATTTGTTTACCATTCTTTAAAAATAATTTTTTTTTTCGAAGACTAAGTTCCAACCTACACTCATTCTCACAATAAAATGTTTTGAATCCTTACATTTTAATCACGTTTAAAAAAAAATCACTATTCGAAAATTGATTCTCTTCCAAAAAAAACCTCTTTCCAATGGGAATGAGGTGCGTCATTTTCAATCATGCTATTTGTACTTTTTTTTTTTTTACAATCTTGATTGACAATTCACACTTACTGTGAATGTGTATGAGCCATATTATTTTGAAATAATGTATTTTGAAATAGTAGATTGATGGAGAATGTGTGGTTGAAAAAGAAGAAAAAGTTATTGATGCGATAAAAAATATTATTTTATTGAAAAATGTGTAGTTGAAAATAAATAGAAGAATAAAAATAAAAATTTTAATGTGACTCAAACAAGAACACAATATCACATTCATTAATTTTAAAAATTATTTTTTAAATTAATGATCTAAATTTTGACCATATCAATCTCGTCAACCATAATTATCAATGACAATTGTACAAATGTCAAATATCAAATTGGTTTATCCAGCTATTTTTGGGTGAAGGCACTTCGGGTAACCCGGGCAGACCCCACCGTTCGGGCAGCTTCTCATAAACACTGCACACGCTCAAAAAGAAAACGATAATTATCCCACACACTCGCACAATCTCTCTCTCCACCTCGATGCACAGAGAAAATAGACTTGTGAGAGAGAGAGAGAGAGAGAGAGGGAGAGAGGAAAGTAAGTACAGTACAGAAGTGAAAAGTTGCAGAGAGCCATAGAAAGTGCTCTCAACAAATTACAAAAGTCTCTCAAAGTTAAAAAAATAGAAAATATTTTCTTTTTCAGTTTTTGGTATTATAGAGAGCGAGGTTACGTAGTTGGATCAATTATTTGAGTGCAATGTTGGAGTTTTTGGGCAGGAAGTGAGATACTATTTTGTGGTTTTGTGGGATTTTTAAGTGACCTCTTCGCGTGTGTTTGGATCTGAGATACATTTTGATGAACCAGTGAGTTTGGATACTTATTTGCACAGATACATATGAAGCTGATGGAAAGAGAGGGCATGGTATCATTGGTGCTGTGTTTGATTTTAGTGGCGCATCCACTGAAATTTGTCTATGCTAACATGGAAGGTTTGTGTGTTTGTAAATGTATTTTTATATTTGATTTTTTTCAGTTTATTTTTTTGCTGTAATTTTATTTTATTTTTTGTTCTTTAGGCTCTAGATTTGTTTTGAATTTATTTTCGCAATATTATAGTTTTAATTGTAAAGCTTCAACATTTTCTTTGAATTTTTTATTTATTAGTGCCATTCATAGAATGGATTTATTGAAATGTATCGTTTGAATTTAGGGATGTTATGCCAAAAAATAAGTCAAAAATACTCAAGCACCTAACATATTGGGATATATTGACAAACTGTTTATATCAATTCGCTGGCATTTATCTTATTATACAAATTCTTATATCAATTCGCTGGCATTTATCTTATTATACAAATTCTTATATAAATTCTAGTACTGCCTTTCTAATTTAATTGACTCTTTACTTGAATCATTCTCAAGAAATTTATTTCCTGGTTAATATTCTTTGGAAATAGTTTTACTTTACTAAAATAATTATGAAAACCTTGATCTTCATACCATTCCTTAGTTGTTCAATATGGCAATTGGGATTATCAACGTCCCTAAAATTTGATGGTATTGTTTTTGATGCAGTATTATTACTCTGTGGCTTCTAAGTTTTCCAGTTGCATATATGGACAGGTGATGCTTTACATAGCCTTAGGACGAACTTAGAAGATCCAAACAATGTGCTGCAGAGTTGGGATCCTACTCTTGTCAACCCTTGTACATGGTTCCATGTTACATGCAACAATGATAACAGCGTTATAAGAGTGTAAGAATCTGCTTTAGTTAATTTTTCCATTTTCGTGCATTCATTGCTACTTTCCGAATTTGGTGTAACAAGTTTGTTTGCCAATTGTAGCATTCTTTAAGGCATTCAACGTCTATTTTTATTTTCAGTGATCTGGGGAATGCTGCTTTATCAGGTCAATTGGTACCACAGCTTGGTCAGCTGAAGAATTTACAGTACCTGTACGTCAAGTAAATTTGCGGTTTCTATTGTATTTTTATAATTAAAAACCATAATGCTTCAAGTCAGCATTATGAACAGAAAATGACAATTATATTACATTGAAAATTGGACTATGTTTGGAATGATAAATCTGCTGGCAATTATATTCTGTTTAAGGTTTTTTTGTGACAAATATATGATTTGTTTGTGGCTAGAATTTTGCTGCATCAAACCTAAAATGTATGATATTTACTAGAACATTAGTTATATGGATAAACTGCATCATGACGTTTGTAAATTGTCCGCACCTGAATTTTGCATGAATAGGATGATGATAGGGAAAATTAGTGATCCTGTGCTTCAGATTTCATTCTATTAGCACTGCAGTCTTATTTCATGTTGATTACGTGAGAAAGAAACAAATTTTACTATTTATAAAACTAAGAAAGTTTGAGAATGCTGTCATATGAAGTTTTGATATCATATGGCAGGTCACAAAGTTTTAGAGTATCATTTTCATTAGACAATTGAATATTTGAAACCTATCTCATGAAAAATCATTCTGCTAGTGATTTTTTTGGGGAAATATTTTGTTTTGTACTAAAATATACTTTATGGTCCATCTGGATGTCACGTTAGCTATGGGAAGGGTTCCACCGGGTGCACACATGTCTTGGGAAGGATATTAACACCTTGTTCCCAGAGGCCGGTTGGACCAAAAGAACACCTCGGCCTTCGATGCGTCACTAACCAAAGAATACTTAGACCCTAACACTTGGCTAGAAACATGATGGGAGGTCTCGACCACAAACAGGATTGAGGGCCTTGGAATGGCCTCGGACATGGATGATGTGAACTTTGACAAAATCAAACTGGAAGTTAGTGCGCTAAACCCTTCTGTGCAGACAATGGAATTTCGGGCAAACTTCGCAAAAGCACAAGCATCCATAAGCTTCAGAAATGTGACTTAATTATGACTACTAACACAATGATGAAGAATATTAACTCATGAAAATGACTAAAATGCCCCCATAAATTACCTATAAATAGACCATTGCACAAACTTCTAATTCTCGAATTGAAAGAATATGGGGTCGAATATTCTGATAGGATAGCCATTCAACTATCCAAACTTCTAATTCTCTCCGACATAAAAGCCTCGGAGGAAAAGAGTAGTGGGAGAAGTCAATTATTCAAGCTTCAGATTTCCTCCGACATAAAAGCCTCAGAATCAATAGAAGTCGATGTACTATGCTTTTCGAAGAAGTAAGAGAAGTCGTGCAACGGTTAAAACTAAAGTTGAAAGATTTCAATACTAGGGGCATGTTTGAACCCCATTTTTATTCAAGAATGCATTTTTGAATAGTAGATTTATGGAGAATGTGTAGTTAAAAATTAAGAAAAAGTTTTAGGCTTGCGTGTAATATTATTTTATTGAAGAATGTTTGGTTAAAAAGAAGAGGGAAAAATATATTTTGAAAATAATGGGGATCAAACAAGGGCTAACGACCAAGAAATATCAAAATCCTTCATTTTACATAAATATGAAACTCAAACTTGGAGGACTAATATTACGGACTGAAATAATTATAGTCCACGTGGATGCCATGTCTGCCATGGAAAGGACACCACGTGCACATGTGTCATGGGATGGATATTTATGTCTCGTTCACTAGGCTTGTTGGACCAAAAGAACATGTAAGCTGTTGAGGCATCACTGTGCAAAGAATACATAGAAGCTAGGGCACTTTGACCATAAACATGATTAATAGCCTTGGAATGACCTCAGACATGGTCGAAAACCTTAGTGTGAACAAAATAAACCTGAAAGTTAGCATAATACGTGTTAATATGAAATCATCATGCCTTGTACACCCATATACATGCAAATATTTGCAAGCATTAATTTTACATATTTTTTCACATGTTTTTCTGAATGCATTACCTTAATGATTTTGTCTAATATTGGATCTTCATGCATCATGTTTGTTTGATTTTCTTGACAGGGAGCTCTACAGTAATAATATAAGCGGTCCAATCCCCAGTGATCTTGGAAACCTGACTAATTTAGTGAGCTTGGATCTGTACTTGAACAGTTTCAATGGTCCCATTCCAGACACATTGGGCAAGCTTTCTAAATTGCGCTTCCTGTATGCATACTCATCCTGGATGTGGAATAATATTGTGAATCTGAATTGCTTGTTATGGTCTTTGACTCGTGTCGATGTTTTTTTACCTGATTTGTATCCCTTGTCCCTATCCCCATATGCAAATCCAAGTATACCATGCATGTGGCAACAGACGAAGTTATATGCTTGTCACCTTAATTGTGGCAAGAAAGCATACATGGAAAAGAATGTTGTAAGCCTTCCCTTGAGTGTTGCTAGGATTGCTTCTTTTCTTTGTTATTTTTTTTTAGGAAACGAGAACAGGTTTTTGTGCGAGGTGGTTTTGTTGATTTAAATGGTGGAATGGCTACTACCTGCGAATATCATCCTGGTGCTGAAAGTAATTGGGTTTACTATATAGAAGTAGTTTTAAATGCATGCGTTAGCTAAAAGAAACAACATCTTTATTAAAATAGTGTAATTTCAATTGCTTATGAGCAAGGGAATATGATATATAGTGACTAGAAGAGAGGAAATTAGTTCTTGTTTCGTCATCAGAAAGGCACTTGTGAACAAAAAAGAAATTGACAACAGAGGGATCACTGATTCTTATTATTTGACAGTCAGCAGCATGTCTACCACATATTGGAGGTTGCTAAGATTTGAGGGATAATGCTAAACTGAGGAAAAAAAAGAGAAAAGCTGAGGGCTTAACTCTGGTTCTTTTGTTCAAATCTGTCCGTTCACCATTTGAGCTCATTAACTATGTAGGGCCATGCTCGCATGATCATCTTTTGAGGAACTTTGTCGACATAACGAATTTGCTTTGGGTGCTGAAATTTTGACCATAGTGGTGTTGGTGATGCTGTTGATGTAATTTTGAGCTATTGTGACAGAAGTCTTGGCAAGTAAAATGGAACATGAAACTTCTTCCTCGCATTCAACCCACGACCTAGGAAGAAAAGGACAGCAAACGAGGAAAAGATCCAGAGATGGACAGAACTTACATATCTGTGAAGACTATGATTGGATTAATGTTAGCGTGAAATTTTCTGTGTTGGTGTTCTGAAAAGGATTTGAGTTTGCTTTATCTTAACGCCATCTTATATGAGGATTTTATAATGGAATACTGATGTGTCAGATGGAAACATGTTGACATTCTCTTATGGTTTTTCCATGTGGCTTACTTGCAATTTTTAATTACTGTAATATTTCATGTGACATCATGAATCTTAACCTGCACTCTTGGTGATTTCTGTGTAAGGATAGCCGTCTAAATAACAACAGCTTGACGGGCCCAATCCCCTTGTCATTGACAAATGTCTCATCATTACAAGTGCTGTAAGTGCCCAAGTTGGTCTAATTTACTTATTCTGTTTTGTAATTGCCACTCTGTTCGTCTTTTTCCCCCTGCTACGCTGTCTTAGATGTAGGCAAGCGATTCTTTCTGGATGATTTGACCGTTTCATGTCAAATTTATATGCAGGGATCTATCCAACAACCGTCTTTCAGGGGCAGTTCCAGATAATGGTTCCTTTTCTCTATTCACGCCTATCAGGTTTCTTGCTGATATACGCCTGGCATTAATTTGAATAGACAGTATCGTGGTTTTGAATTGGTGCTGACGTAGAGAATTTGCCAATTTACAGTTTTGCTAATAACTTGGATCTATGCGGTCCAGTTACGGGACGGCCTTGCCCTGGATCTCCTCCATTCTCTCCACCGCCTCCATTTGTTCCACCACCCCCAGTTTCTTTGCCAGGTAATTATATTAAGTGTTGGTTTAAGTTGCTAGGCTGTGGCATTTGTGCAAATAGCAGCTCTACTTTAGGTGCTTACCAGATGAGTGCCATCTTCAATTTTTTATCGGAGTACGTGTAAGGATAGAGTTCATCTGTCTCTGTTTTTTTTTTGAAGTAAGAAATTCTCTGTATATTCACAGTTTGCCATCAGTATAACTGTTTTAAAAATGGTCTTGTTTGGTGCTTGCTAAGATTGAGAAGTGTGTTATATTTTACTCTTCATGGGACGCTGATTTTGCTCATTGATTCTATTAATCAAAGACTCTGTTGTTCAACTAAGATGTACATGATAAAGATATACAGTTCAATTCCTGTCTATGATAAGGAAATGTATTAAAAATAGCCGCATTTTCATCTCAGTATATCTGCTGTTAGTAAACGGAATTTCACCCAAAAATTAGAAGATCTAAAAGAGTTCTGGTGCTGTAAATGGTCTTTTAAGCTTACTTTCAGTTTTGAATTGGCTGATTTCTACTGTATATATTTAATTTTGAACATGTAAAAGTAATTTGTTGTGAATTACTTGCCATTAGCTCTTTAACGGGCTCAGGTGGTATTCCCTAGCGAAATCTATTATTCAAAACTGCGTGATTGCTGATGAGAAGGAATGAAACTGTAGGACAAAATAGTGCCACCGGAGCCATTGCTGGTGGGGTTGCTGCTGGTGCTGCTCTGCTCTTTGCTGCCCCGGCCATTGCGTTTGCATGGTGGCGGCGGAGGAAACCAAAGGAATATTTCTTTGATGTACCTGGTTGGTAGTTTGACTGTATACATTCATTTGCATTTAACAAGATTCTCTGATACCGTACATAATTTGTCTGCATATCTTTGCAGCTGAAGAGGACCCTGAAGTCCATCTGGGGCAGCTAAAACGATTCTCTCTTCGAGAGTTGCAAGTTGCAACAGATACTTTCAGCAATAAAAACATTCTGGGAAGAGGTGGCTTCGGAAAAGTATACAAAGGACGGCTAGCTGATGGTTCACTTGTTGCTGTAAAAAGGCTCAAGGAGGAGCGGACTCCTGGTGGGGAGCTTCAATTTCAAACCGAAGTTGAGATGATCAGTATGGCAGTGCATCGTAATCTCCTTAGACTGCGTGGATTTTGTATGACTCCAACTGAACGCCTGCTAGTTTATCCATATATGGCTAATGGAAGTGTTGCATCATGTTTAAGAGGTGATGATTGTTAAGAATGATACTATTTTACTCACCCATGTTCTTTCCCCTCCATTGCACCATGATCTTGTTTTTAAATTGTCCCAATTTCCATTATTTTCTGGTTCTCATCTTAATTTATGGTTAAAATGTCCAGCCTGGGAAGGGTCGATATGCTTTCATTCCAATCATGCACCAATTTAATTAATTGAATATATTTGCAGAACGCCAACCAAATGAGCCACCTCTTGATTGGCCCACACGGAAACGCATTGCTTTGGGATCTGCGAGAGGACTATCTTATTTGCATGATCATTGTGACCCAAAGATCATTCACCGTGACGTGAAAGCGGCAAATATATTGCTAGATGAAGAGTTTGAGGCCGTAGTTGGGGATTTTGGTTTGGCTAAACTTATGGATTATAAGGATACCCACGTTACTACTGCTGTACGTGGCACAATCGGACATATAGCTCCAGAGTATCTGTCCACAGGAAAATCTTCAGAGAAAACTGACGTTTTTGGATATGGAATTATGCTTCTTGAGCTAATAACTGGGCAGCGGGCATTTGATCTAGCTCGCCTGGCAAACGATGACGACGTCATGTTGCTTGATTGGGTACGCCACCTTAACTTGCACTTGGTTTTCATATTCCTATTTCGATTTTTTAAGGACCTATTTAAGCTTCCAATTTAGTCCGTCCTTGTATCTTCACCCACTTGTTTGTTCTGGCTAATTTGAGAGGCATCTTCCTTTGTGCAAATTTTCCAGCAAAACTAAATTGTGAAATACCCTGCTGTTTTTTTTTTTTTTTAATCCTACAAAGTTTGGGAACTCGAGGCATTTGAGTTTTACGTCTTCCTTTTCAGGTCAAAGGACTTCTCAAAGAAAAGAAATTGGAAATGCTGGTTGATCCTGATTTGCAGAACAATTATGTGGAGTCAGAGGTGGAACAGCTAATCCAGGTTGCTCTGCTTTGCACTCAGAGCTCTCCTATGGACCGGCCCAAGATGTCGGATGTGGTGAGAATGTTAGAAGGCGATGGCTTGGCTGAACGGTGGGACGAGTGGCAGAAAGTTGAAGTTCTTCGCCAGGAAGTTGAACTTGCTCCGCATCCAAGTTCAGATTGGATAGTTGATTCGACAGAAAATCTACACGCAGTCGAGTTGTCGGGTCCAAGGTGACCCCTCATGGCTCGAGGAAATTACTAAAACTTTTTCTTTTTAACCCTTTTTGGCTTACAAGAAAATAACATATTTCAAGTCTCCTGAGAGCCTTTTGTGAATGTATGGTTATATTTGTGCAT
>CADEPD010006052.1:0-11617 GCA_902829195.1 Fraxinus dipetala | reverse complement strand
AATCCACCATGTGCTCGAACGGGTTTAAATGCATTTACAATTGAGGGTTTCAAGAACTGGAAGAAAGTAAATGATGGAAAGAATTGTGATTTACTAAATCATGTGGGAAATTATCCAAATACATTGAACAAAAAGGCTATGAATTGTTGTCGTGACTTGATGAATTCATTGCAGCACGTGGATAAAGTTATTGAGAAGCAAAGCTCCAAAAAGGTTGCAAGTAATCGATTGAAAGTTCAAGTATCAATTGATGCAATAAAATGGTGTGCATTTCAAGGGATAGCATTAAGAAGTCGCGATGAAAGACCTGAATCCATTAACAGAGGGAACTATTCAGTTGATTAAACACACGGCACGTTACATTGAAATTTTATCCCGCTGATTTTACATATCAATTGGAGCTATATCAAATTGAAGTTTGGCGTAACTCTCAATTTAAAAAATTGACAACACTTTCCGATGTGTGCCAACTGTTGGAATTGACAAGAAAATCAATGAGTTATAATCGTGTTGATAGATTGATTCGTTTTGTCTAGACTCTTCCAGTTTCAACAGCAACTACAGAACTGCATTTTCAACTATGAGTATCATTAAGACAAAGTTGCGTAATAGAATGGAAGATGATTTTTTGTCTAGTACCATAGAGAATGAGATTGTTGATACTTTTCCATTAGATTCTCTTATTGACAAGTTTGAAGTGATGAGGACAATGAGAGACCAATTTCAGATGTCCAAGACATCTCTATCATCTGCTATATAGATAGGCAGTTTACTTTTTGTCTTTTTGATGTCCATCTAACGTTCATGTTTTCAATTTGTATAGCGTAAGACACATAGATGGACATATTATTTTTGTATCGACAAATTGATTGTCTTTTTGGTTAGTCAATCTAACTTGCCTATTTTGGTACTCAAAATCGTCGTTTTCAATCCTTTGTTTAAAAAAAAATAAAATTCTGGGGCCCTCCACCCCCCGTATTTTCGCCCCCGCAAGATTGAAAGTCTGGCTACGTCCCTGAGTGCTCCACATATCGTTGACGTGTCGTGTTCAAGCCGTGGTATGAGTTCAATCTTTTGGCCTTCAATAATGAACACCATAGAGGTAATAATCAGAGACAAAGCATTTATTATAACTTCATAAAAGAGAACATGGAGTGCCAAACCCTAGTACTAGTGGATAATTTAGCTCAGTAGTTTTACTGGGATTTTCGGTCAATAATTAGCACTCGGCTATGTTTTTGTTTACGTTGTTTGTACGAGTAATTGTTCCTCCGGCCTCGCTCACTCTCTTGCTTTCTACACAGCATGACATATGAGATGAGGGGAACACTTGAGCAGACTTCCAAAACTCTGAGAGAACTTGAGAATTGCAGAGATTTGTGTGGGTTTATTCCAAAACTCATTATTATTATAAATAGTTAAATAAATCGACGTAGCCGTAACTGATAATAATTAAATCATATCGGAAATGCTAATTGTACACTTTTTTTGTGTACATCATTGTTGACATTATTCAACTATCAACAAATGATTGGACCGAAAGACTTTGTTTTTAAACTGTTCAATGGTGTGTTATCGCGTGACAAAGTGTAAAACTTGGTGTACACATCCATTTTATTATATTACACAACACTTTACATAACAGTTCTTTTTAGCTATTTTTTATTCTTCTAAAGTTCAATAATCTCATTTTCATCTATAAATTTAGTGTCTCTGTTTTTTATTTATCCTTCCAAGAATAGTATTACTACTCGATTTAAATAATATTTTTCCATTTTAATTTTTACATAGATTGTATATGCTTTCTGGCTGAACAGAGAAAAATCATCCCCAACACAAACCAAGGGAATGGCACGTGCATTCTTGACATTTTTTACGTTACAAGATGAACCCAACTTAAAATAAAAATAGACTTATTTTTTAACTGCAAAATAATAACTAACAACAATTATGAATTTGTTTTTACGATGTTGAAAGAGTCCCCAAAAAGTGTTTTCTATATTTTTCAATATATTCTTAATTTATTAAATTGATTTTTACTAATTTCATTTTAGAATTTAAGGAAATAAATAAGAAATTTAATGATCTCACACAAAAGAAAGTATTTTTTTAAAGGAAAATGTGCTTTTAAATAAACACCAATATTTAAAAAACTGTACGTAGATGACTTGTAATTTATTATTTAATTAAATATATTTATTTGTTCAACTATTTATAATGACTGCAAAATGTAAATTAACAGTACAAGGTATGCAAATTGTTTGTAATTGACTTAAGCTACATGTACATTATTCTTGGTCAAAATCGATGTTATACAATATTGTAGAAATCAATGGCCATGATAAATGCCACGAGCAAGTGTCAAACTTAACGTAAACGAGAATGTACATGTAACATGATTATTTGTAATCACACCACCCTATATGCAAGGCATATTTTGTAAATTTGCCTGTAATTGCCTTTGAAGTAACCACCTTACTCTATTTCTTTAGTTAAAAATACGCCTCTTAAGACATGTTTAATTCATTAGACTAAATTAAGATTTAAACAATATTAAAGAAGAAAGATAACATCATTAATTTTGTCATACCTAGTCCAGCACTACGAAGATGCCATCAACATTTAACTCTAGTCTTCGTAGAGTTCCAAGTGATCAATACCAATATATCAAAGGAAAAAGAAAAAGAAAAATTAAGTTCAACATGAAAAAAAGAAAAAGAAAGAAAAAAAGAAAAAAGAGCAAACATATAACAAAATAAATTAATTATTAGTTTATTACTTCACCACCTTCAAAACTCAAAGATAGAGACGTTTATGGAAAGCATCAAGTTTGGAGGAAACCAGCATACAAAAAGAGAAACTGCAATCCCCCATGTGATTTCTCTTGGAAGTGAATAATCATGTGTTGGCAGCACCTGTATGATGCATTTTCTACCATTATTGGGTCCAAAACCAATGAAAAATTGCTAAGTGTTGTCCGGTAAAAATTCTGTCCTGTAGCATAACTGATAATCTATAGATACATCAAGAAAGATATGGTACACATGCCATCAAATAATGGCAACAGACGAAGAACAGGAGAAATAAAATTAAAGAATTACTACACTTATCTAGCACCAGACTTCTACACCCTTACACCCTCCTAACAATATAGTTGGTCGTTCCAGACACGAGCAGTCTGAGATCTATAACTTCACTATGCAGGTGGTGTTGCAGACTCTAGCAGTATCTGATCTATGTAAACTTCATTATGGAGCTTATCCGAAAAAATAATCCCAATGGGATAAATAAAAATTGGGGAGGAAACAGTACCTCTTCACCACCCACCAGGTTCTGCCTATAAACAAAGCAGCTTACGACTATAAATTATCTTCTTGTAAAAAGAGTATCGTCAAAGTGTCACTATCAATGTACAACTGACTCATCCAGAATTCCCGGAAACTTCAGCGGCACGCTGCCTCATCATTTCCATCACAGCTGCCCTTCTTCGGGAATCAGACTGCTGTTGCAGCCTTCTAATGTGCTCAGTCAAATCTCTGCATCAAAACATTGTACATAAATTCATGATTTTTAGCACAAAACTAAGCATTCCAAAGTTTCCAGTAGAGTGACAAAGAGGAAACGAGGAATTTCAAATTCTCGAGGATGAAAAAGAGAGAGGTAAACAAACCTGCAGCGCGGTACAGTGCATTGGGATTCTTTGCAGGCTCGAGAATGAATCTGAAGAAGATACCACATTTTCTTACAGAGAGCACACCCACCGGAAGCACGTATTTTGCATAGCATACCATGGCGGAAAAGTGCCTTCACCTTGCGACAGTTTGGATATTGACAATTTGGAGAACGACACTGAGAAGCATGCACAAGGAGATCGAGCATTTTCCTAAGCTGCAAAGCAAAATAGACATTGTGTCAAGAATTCGGTGTTTTACTAAGGTACTATTCAACAATTGTCTACAATCAGAACAGACAGGTCATCATGTATAATACTTTCAATACAAAGGAACCATCTCTCTTGGAATGCATGATTGTTCAAGCACTCAAGGTAACCTGTATCTCTTGGAGGAAAAATCCAATCTTGAACTTTCAAATGTTTTTATATATGTTAAATAGTACATTAATTCATTAGTGGATAACAAATTTAATTCAAATATTGAGACCCACCATAAACTTGTCAACTAATGGATTGATGTGATATGTCATCGGTTTAGAAGATCATTCTTCATACACACCTTTGCCCAATTATTTTAGTTGAAGTGCATTTCAAGCAAAGAGGTGTGTGACACAAAGAAAGCAAAAAGTGATGCATATCCCAAGAACAAATAGATTAATCATAATGATGTAAAAGTAGCAGAATGAAGTGAAACAATATGAAATAAAAGAAAAGAACAAAGTACCTGCTGAACTCGGAATTCCCTTGCTTCTTTATTTTGGGCATTACGATCGTTCGATAATTGATTAGTTAACTTATGAGGATGATTAATCCCACCCTCTTTTTGATAACAAGCATTGCATACATCATAATCTGGGCACGTCTCGCAGCGCCAACCTAGACCGGCTTCTATATCATGTTGACATACATTACATGTCATTACAAATGCTGGGGCAGTGGGATTGTGAAGATGGTAGAGGACCATCATTGAGGAATGCTTAGCACGACGCAGGGTGTCGTATTGATAATGATTTCCTTGACAGAGGCTAAGAAATGCCTGCCTGGTATCAAAGAATTCACTCTCAAGAATCTCATCTTTATCTTTGGTATCAACAGAGACATCATTGATTTCTACCTGCAGGTTTTCGACTTCTCAATAATAAGACTAATCCATGTAGGACATGGAGAAAACTGAAGTATGATTAAAACTACCTGGGCAAAAAATTTCAACCCTACAGAACTTACCAAGTACAGTACATGCTTGTCCTTCTGATTGATAGGATGTCTATCTCGGTCCTCACGTCTTTGCTCAGATTCATAGCACCTGGATAAAGCCAAGAGAATTAAGGAGTGCTATAGTTAAATAAAGCAATACTACATTGATTTTATAAGCAGTTATTGCTCACGGACTTCGCTCATTTGCATTCAAGTACAGATGACAGTTGGGTGGGAATTGTGATTCAGCAAAAGAGAGTTCTCATCTGATGGGAATTGTTAATAAAGTCAATTTGAAGAATAACTCGAGTACCATTAACCATGGAAACAATAGTAAGGAATCCACAAATATTATTGGATTCATTTTGTAGAAAACCTCAATAGAATACAACAAACTTTTGAATGTCAATATTTTTTTCCGGCCAACATCAATGATCTAGCTCTACAAACTCTTATTGCACTCCATTTCCTCTATCTCAGAGGAACTTAGCTCCTCAATAAAAGAACAGTAGTTCATTCAGTGATTTGCCAAACATGGCACGGAATCAAAGACAGACCATATAACTTCTCAAAGATACAAAAAATAAATAAACAAGCAAAGACAGTTCAAGCTAGATATTCTATTTTCATTATGTATCTAATATCTAAGAGTTTATCCCTGCCTCCCTTAACTGACCAGGAGGGAGGTTGAGGAAGGATGGGAGCAATGAGTCTTGTTAGTAAGGGAGAAGGGAGAAAGACTGATAAAATTCCCCATGGCAATCTAAACATGGGCACGGATTTATACTGTAACAACTTTTATATATGTCTATCTAATGCACGTAGAAAATGGATAGCTCTAGAAAGCAGAAGTCCAGGAAAGAGAAAAACAAGAAAAAGTAATCAATGTGATGCCTAAAATGTCAGCAGACTCCCTTACTTGTCGCAAAGCTGAAAGTTTTTGCACTGTTTGCAAACCCAACTATCTCCAGATACCATTAGAGTGCAGCAGTGCGAGCATGCATGTTGCAAGTGAACCATGATAAAGTCCTCCTTCATTGGAGATATCGTCTCACCAAGCTAAAAAATAAACAGATATTTTTTATAAGAACCAATAATAAGACATGCAGCAATGTTTTTAAGTTTAACAATGAATGCTGGGGGAAGGAACAACATAGAGAAAATAAGAGGTCGAGGGAGATGATTAAAAAAGCATCAAAACATAAATCATCAGTCAAAATGAGAGAAAAAATCATAAAAACAATTAAAAGGAAAGAAACTAAAGTAAATAGCCACAACTATTTATAAGTGCCTGTAATGTTTTGTTTCAGAAATACTAATAATTAAAACAATATCATTATCGGTAGGTCTTCAAAATAAAAAAACCTCTAGAGAAATTTAAACACAGAAAATAAGTGTAAACGCAGGCATTAAAATTACTTTATGCATTAACAGGATGTCCCTCGACGCATTGCCAGAAAGATCAGTTTGACCAGATGCCTTTAAAGCTCTTTTCATGATGGTTCTTTTCATAGCTCCCTTGTGCTGTTTCCTCCCATCCTCTTCTTGTTGTAGTTGATAGATCATGTCCTCTGCAGCACCAGGCCAGTAATCTCCATCAAAGTATGGCAACCGTGCTGCAGTCACCTTAGCTTTAGATTCGCCGGTAGAAACAAAGAAATGGTCATATAAATTAGTAAGATCAGCTACAACATTTTCCTTTGCAGCTTTTCTTAACATGGCTAAGTACCTGAAATAGAAGATATCATCCACATCAATATCGAAAAGCATTAGCAAAAAATAAATACAATGACAGTCAAGTTAGAAGGCTATCAATCTTACCACTCCCTGAGTTTATCAGATTTTGGTGTCTTCTGAATTTCTGGGTGGCAATATAAAATATAGTCTTCACCCTTTAATGGAGGACAAGCCCATATATAGCAGCTTGTGAAACCACGCAATTTGCAATATTCTAAATATCCAATCTGGATAGAAAATAAATACATTGTTCAGGTGTCAATATAATGAGTGGTAACAATATTTGTTTTGCCTTGCATGAATCAAGCACAAAAATGAAGCATAAAAGGAAATGGAGAATAACTTGCCAAAATTTCATGGTAAACAAATGTCCGAAGAGCCTCTCCTGTCACTGTTTTGATGTCTGGTCTGAAATACTTCACAGAATCTAGATATGAGAGATAAACTCGGCGATGATTTGGCTGCTGACATTCTGATCCAAATTCTTGAACATACATCCCAAAAAGGCATACTTCGACGCCTTCAATGTTCTGAAATAATAATACCACCTGAAAGATGCAACTTTTAGTTCGTAGCTCAAGTTCATTGATGAAATATCCAGAGACGATTAAAAAAGTGTCTTGTCAAAGAATAGTTTCCCATGCCATTTGATTTAAGTAAAGAAAACTACAAAATCTTCTTAAATGTGCAAGGATGTCTTTCAATTCATTCGACACCCAGGTCGAATGGATTTAATAACTTTGAAGGCTCAGATGTCTGCATCCATCAATATATATATACTTACATCAGGCTGGAAAGGCTGGAAGTTCAGGCAGTACTTGACAGATGATTGGCATCAGATTTAATGGACTTTCGAAAATGACATATAGTCATATAAACACTAGAAATTCTTCCCTACCATTATAGTTCTCTTTTAATAACAATTATAAAAGCCAGAGCTAAAGTAAAATACCTCTCTGACCACTAGTTTAGAGGGTGGTTACATTGGCATGAAGATATTAGGTGAAAGGAAAAAATAACAAAAAAGAGAGAGAAGGTATCTGCTGCAACATTGCATGTTATCCTCAAAGCTAACAGAAAATAGTCAGTCGCATCTTTTTCTCATTTATTGGAGGAGACCAACTGAAATAAGAGCAGCCAGCCAAAGCACTAGAGAAAGTGAAGTTGCTTAAATTGTCCGTGTAATTTTAAATTCTTACAAAATGGCATGTATTAAAATATATATCGATGAACTTAAAACAGGGAACTTTTTTTTTATGAACTTGAATCACAGAGTTATGCTATTTAATCTAGGAAACCATAGGCAACCTCCATATAAATTGTATACAGCGTACCCTATATTTATATGGCAATTTGGAAGATCACATTTTTTTCTTAGCATACCTTAGATTTATATGGAAACTCTGATGGATAGTTTTCCTCTTGAAAAATTTCGAGAAACCTTGGTTTAACTTCCAACTTCTTATCCACTGATGACACAACTCTTACAACAAGTGTTTCTGCTCCAGGAACCTGGCAAAATCAATGTAACAGTAATCACATGACTGAAAAGTAAAAATACAAATTTAAATAGTAGTAGGGGAATGGCAAATAGAAAAACAAAAAGTAAATGTTTACACTATTGGAATGCAATACATCAGAACTCCAATGAGAGGTTTCATGCACAAGTACGTGCACAAAGACAACCCCACAGCCAAAAAGTGAGAAAGGGAAATGAAGAAGATTTGTCAAATGCCAAAAAAGGAAATATAAGAGGTTATCGTGTTCTTGAAGACTAATAGCAACTGTAAAAGAGGAAATGGGATCCAAAATTCATTTCAAAAAAAGCAATCAAGAAAGACAGTACAATCGTAATAGTATTAGAAATCTCCACCAGTTAATATACACCCTGCATTAACGGCTAATTCACTAAACATATTCCAGAACACAAATTATGACTAGTCTGTGAAATTCCAGTGCCAATAGAACTTAACTTATAGACCTGTTAATGATACTCTCCATAAATAAGATAAGATCAAATTCAAACTCTATTACATAATACAGGAAAAGGTTCTTTAGGAGCCCTTGTCTATTTCAGCACTACAACATAAACATTTGAAATTATTAAAATAGTATCAATGTATGTTGATTCAGCCCCATGAGAATCTCTAGAATAAAATAACCCAGATAACAAATTCAAAACATTCATCAGCAACACATGGAAGTACATTTCTTGAAATACAAACTATCTCAATCCACAGATAATGAAAGCATCTACTGATTCTACACATTCTCGTATTGTTTTCAACTGAATTACCTCATCATAATTTCTTCCTTGAGCCCTTGCCCTCTCCAGTCTTTCTTGCTTCATCCGTCTAAACAATCGCTGCTCGATGTGATCACTCAAAATTGTTCTAGGCAAATCTTTTGCTCCAAGAACGGCACTCTGTGGTAATGGCATACGTTCTCCTCTTTCCACTTCTGCTATATAACAATTTGGGCACGTATACTCAGCTTGTCCACCATCATTCCTTCTGCCATTAAATAAAGCACATATTTGATGTTGCCAAGCTTCACACTTGTCACACTGAACCCACTGCACAAAGCAGAAATACTTGGTATCTCAAGGGACCATTTTCATGGTCAAAAAAATATTATAACAAGCAGAAATAAATAACATACCCATTCTTCAGTTTCTTCATCATTTTTCTTTTTCTCCAACCTTGCCTTTGGAATAGGAGTTCTATCAGCCATGATGGTGTCTCCACGAGCCTCATTGTAACATGGAATGCAGAAGCAATGACGAGCATCTCCAGCTCCAATGGTATAATACATCGCATTTCTTTTTATGCGAGCACCACAAGGCGTACAATATAGAGGTGGTGGTTCAAAGGTAAGCTTCTCAACTGCACACAACTGGCAAGAATTTTCACTCATTGAATGCTCCATTGCTTGGTTCTTTTCTGCTTTTGCTTTGCTCTGTAAAAGAAAACATGAGTTGAGTAGGACTGAATCTATTAAGCGCTACTGACAGAAACAAATATGCTCTTCACCACCCAAACACCCACTCCTCCCTTCAAATAAAAAATAAAAAAATATAACAAACCAACTAAGCCTCATTGCCAATACAAATGCCACGTTACTTGGATGAAGTTATAAAATTGCTTTCTAATAAATATTGAGATGTCAAACAGAAGAAAGAATTTAATAGCTATGTGGTGAATATTGTTGCGATCCTCAAGTCAGATTTAATATAGCCCCCGTTTGGCCTCCATTATTTGCCATTATTGGAGATTATTATTTTTGGAGTAGTGTTTTTTTTTTTTTTTCGAAGAATGTGCGGTTAAAAATGAAGAAATTGTTTCGAAGTATACATGTAATATTATTTTATTGGAAAATGTGTAATTGATAAGAAGAGAGAGAGAAAAATGGATTATAATTTTAATCGGGGCCAAACGGGGGCATAATGTAATAAATTTCTACAGTGGCTGAATGCAGCATATACGACAGCAACTTAATGGTGCTGTAATAATGATATAATTTTAACATCAGCTCTCCTACTCATCCCCATAACAAAGTAACAAAAGCATTGTATAAGGGTCCACAAGCTTACCTGGCCAATCCACCGTCTAAGACCTATAATGTGCTCTCGGACTTGCTCAGGAGTGAACAATTCTATCAGTGACACTCCCTTTATGTTTGGCTTCCCAGACTTGGATGGATTTTCTGAAAGTAGAGACGTACTTTTCTGTTTACCCTGGTCCAATTCCTTCTTAATCTTAATGTCCTCCTGCACCATCGGTACAACAGAATTCTCCAATTTTATAGTAGAGCCTTCACTATTCTGGAGGTCGGTATCATCCAAATTGTCATTTTTCATCTCAACACTCTTAAGACTTCCTTGTTTACTTACAGGAATTTCCATCTCTACTTCCGGAACTTCTGGTTCCATTGTCACACGAGGATTAAAATTTTCAGTATGCTGTGAATCCTTGATGGAATGAGTTTCATTTATGCTAGGAACTGGTACAGCAGAACTCTCACTTTCAGACACAAGAGGTTGGGAGATATGCTCAATTTTTATGCGTTTGCCATTAGGCTGTAAATCTTCTGGATTTTCGGCTATAGCTGGACTCATCTTGAGCGTCGACACACCAATTATTTCAGTAGTATTATAGGACTTAGAAGATCCATTGACTGAACTTGGCAGAGCAGAAACCAGATCAGCACGACCCAATGCCTTAAGGTGTAACTGCACATAATTCTTTACAGGAACACAAACTGGGCAACTTGTATCCCTACAATGCCTATGATGATTAACTAGAGCTTTTGTGGCACGACAGCGAGGATATGGACATTGAAATACATTGCATTGTTCCATATGCCTCAACAGTTTCTGACCATTTATGCAATTAGGATCTTGACATTTCCCTTCTGGAGCAGGACATCGACGAGCATGCCTCAAAAACAGCAGCCATTTTTGTTGGTTCTTGAACTGCTGTTCACGATTAAGGTTACCAAATCTGCACCCAGTCCCACTCACATTTAAAGGCTCTGTTGATTTACTAGCATCAGGTTGACCAATCATTGATTCCTCTGAGGAGAGATTATTTCGCTCAGCTAAATCGTGCCCAGTTATTCTCTGACGAAATTCCTCGGGCACATTTTGATCATGAAGGAATTCCCCTGCCATATGAGACCCATCTGGAGTCTTGGGATGCCGCCGACCATGCGGTGTTGAATCTAATTGATCATTACCAGAAAAACCACTAAAATCACTTTGAGAATTAGGAGCATATTGATGTGGCGAAAATCGTTGCATATGCTCAGAAGTTTGAGCTACAGATGAACAGACATCCTGTGAATAAGATGTGTGTGGAAGAGACTGAGAACTTCTAGAATGGTCTTCCATAGTTTTGTGTGGTAACTGATTCTGTATATCAGAAAATTGGAATTGGTCAGAGAATTGTGAGTGCAGATTTTCATCATGGTGCTCTGTTCCAGGCTCGGACTTTACTTTAGAACCTATATCAG
>CADEPD010006031.1:0-15655 GCA_902829195.1 Fraxinus dipetala | reverse complement strand
TAATTTATAAACTATTGTCATTTTTAGTGTTATCGAAATATTGTTTTATATTTTTATTATCATTAAATCTATGACCAAAACTCAAAATTTGATGTTGATAAAAAAACAAAAAAAAGACATAATACATGATTGTATTAAATAATTCAAATAAATAGGATAACAATTAAAGATAGTTTTGTTGAATTTTGGGGCTCCAATCAACCAATTTCTGGGCGCAGAAACTTCCACAATCGACACCACACGCGCAAGCTCGACCCAATACAATCTTTCACTTTGGTTGCTCCAAGATTTACATCCACAAAGGATAATGGTGGTGGTGATTTACAAAGCCACAAAGTCGAGGGAAAACAAAGAGGTAGCAATGGTATTCACTCAACCAAGAAACGGCTTTCTCACTATGTTTTTCTTCTCTTCACCATGCACAGACACGGCATCAATGAAGGATGGATATATAAATGGGTTAGGTCACAAATAATTGGGCCAAAGAATGGGCTAACTTAGTAACAAGTTAAATGGGCTAAGTTAATAGACAAACAATAATCCAAAACCACACACTAATCAAACCACCAATCCATCTCCAACTTGGGCCTTCCAAAAGTGTCGGTCATCTTCGAGTCGAGCCAAATTTATGGCGTCGATAAATTTCCGACAACTATTTTTCATCATAGCCTAGATTTCTTGGGTATCAAAACCCAACAAGTATTACATTGGCTCATAAACAAATAAATTATGGTAATTGCTAGTGAAACAATGCCTTGGTAAATCACACAATTTGTGTGATATTAAACATTTGGATCATGTCTTAATTTTCTCAATTTCCTAGAACTTATGACATGTAGTTTAAAAGGGATTTACCATAGTCGTGACGTGTGGAATTAGGATTTGCATGGTACTGGCCTAATTTTACACAAATTCTTCATCTACAAATAGACATGAAATGGTAAGAGCAAATGTATGTTTATCTTGGAACTTTTGCCACATTTGTGCTTGTTTCTATCTCCCAAAACTAATCCCTATATTTCTCTTATATTATAAATTGAATTTACCATCGAAGTGCCAACAATAGCTAGCTGTCAAGACTCAAAATTGATGAGCCTCATTCCCATCGAATGGTTACAGAAGCCTACCATTGAAGAAAGTCCAGTTCAGGATGTGATGTGGGTCGACAAGTCATCACCTTGGATGAACGATATCATCGCCTATTTAAAATAACAGACACTCCCTTACAATAAGGAAGAGACATGCAAGCTCTGTCTAAGAGCTGCTAAGTTCATACTCGTGATGTCTTATACTAATGAGGATTTAGTTCACCACTGTAGATAAGAAGACATATATCGAGGGATATACATGAATGGATTTGTGGGAAACATACTCGAGGATATACTTTGGCTTATAAAGCACCGAAGAATTGGAACTGCTAGCCCATTGTGATGAATAATTCCCATAATCTCATGCGAAATTTTGACAAGTGGTAGCGGTTTGCCAACATACCTAAAAATGTCAATTTAAATGCTAACCCCAGTGACAAGGCCTTTGCCCTTCACCAAATAGGAAATCTACTCCATCATATCCATGTCTATAAATAAAGGGTCATTAAGTATATGGTAGTGATTGTTGATCATTTTATAAAATGGTGTAAAGTTAAGCCACTCGACAAGATCACAAAGGTTAACACTTGAAAACTCATCTGAAAAACACATCAAATGCCGAGTGGGTATTTTTTCAATACTTCATCAGAAGACAAGGATTTTTCTGTTGAAGTATAACCTAAGTTCTCTGGGTATTGGTGTTTTGGTAAAAGAAGACTTGAAGAGGTCAAATTATGGACCGGGGAGAAAAACTCGAAGCATTTTCATTCATTGGACGTTCAAAACAGGAATGCAGACACTCACTTGGTACCGCATACCACTCGAGTAGTGGGGTCACCGCCAGCTTGGCGCATGTTGGCATTCGAGCAACGATTCATTTTGGCCCATGTCTTTTTTGCATTTTAACACGTTTTCAGCACTTCAATCCTTCTAAAACTCTATGTTTAGGGTTTATATATAACAACCGACTTTTAAACATAACATTCATAGAGCCTTTAGAGAACTTTAGATCTTGATTGAGAGTGTTGAGATCTTGTGTAAATAATATTCATTATTGATTATAGTGAAATACTCCTCATCTGTCAATGTTTTTTTTCGTCTTAGATTTTCACGTAAAATCTTGATGTTCTTGTGTTTGTTTATTTTATTTCATCTTGCAAATTATCTTGTTGATTTTATAACAAACTGATATCAGAAAAAAGGTTGATATTTCGCATGACAACAATGAAATATGATATCCTGTTATTCGATCATAACATGAGATTTTCACTATAGCAAGTGAAGGTACGTGTTATTTTTACACAGATGGATTTGGATAATGCCTTGTTAGGCTTTGATAAAATGCTTTCAACCTGAACGCAGGATGAAAAACAGCTAAGGATCAGAAAGCCTTGTCACAAATTCATCTCTATCTATCAAATCACATACTTCAGGATTTTCTAAAGGAAAAGAGTGCCGCTATTGGAGTAAGTTTGTACGACAAAGAGTTTGACCAAAAATTTACACTTGAAGCAACGCTTATATTCTCACGGGATGTCTGATGGTACGTCAATAGATGATCACTGATCTACGTTTAAAGAAATTGTGGTTCATTTACAAACGTTGAAAGTTAAGTATGATGGGAAAGATTGTTGTCTCAACTCGGTCAAATGCATTCGTCCCTGTCTCTATCTCTACTGTTGGATTGAAACCACTCAAAGGTCCCAATTCACCTTTGACTTTTGTAGAGGCTCAACTGTGAAACCCTGCGTTCACCTTCGTATTCGACTATTAGATATACTATCATCTATAGTCATAATACTCTCACTGTGGATGAGGATTATAGTGTTTTATTGTAAAAGGAAAAGATAAAGCATCTTGTAGTTGGATTTAGGAGTCATGTTGATGGCCTGTTTGTTCATAGAAGGAACCAAGATAGGAATTTCAGTCAAATTATGATCGGCAAATTAAAAGTCTAGACATAAAAAGAAGAGACACATTAGAGTGGACTACTACAAATTGAAAAATAAAAATAGAATGAATGTTGCTCTTACAATTAATGGAAAGTAACCTAAAAATAAAAGAGAAGCTGATGTTTCAGAGATGGGCAAAGTAAAGTAGAAATTCTTACGATTTTTGACACCTTGTAAAATAGTTGGAGTTGGTCCAGCCATGATCAGTTTAATGCAGCTATCATGACCTGATGTAGTTCCAAAACTAAAGAGGAATCTTATATTTTTTAGTACCCCTGATTCAAAAAAATATAGATACACTGATGAATGTGAAGTTTTGAAGGTAAGCAGATGTGCTCTTGTTATTATGAAAGGACATAAAAGCTCAGTACGGTTGTACATTTTGTAGGGTTCCACAATTTAGGGGATACAACAGTTACTACTTCTTCTTTGGCAGATGAAGAAATTACAAAACTTTGATATATGCGGTTTGGGCATATGAATGAGAATGTCATGGTAGAACTGATTAAGAGAGAACTTCTTGATGGGCAGAGGTCTGTGAGCATTGTGTCTTTGAAAAATAGAAAGTCATCAAATTCACCAAAGAAAGACACAACATAAAGGAAAAACTTGAGTATATCCATTCAGATCTTTGAGAACTAACGAGCTGTCTTTTAAAGGAGGTGTTTATTACTTGTTGGTAGTTATTGATGATTTCTCCAAAACGACTTGGGTATACTTCTTGAAATAGAAGGGTGATGTCTTTGCAATCTTCAAGAAGTGGAAAACAATAATTGAAAAATAGAGTGGAAACTATGTAAATCTTCTACGCATGGCCCATTGAGAAAAAGACACCTGAAGGGATGGTTTAGAAATCCTTCTAGTTATTCTGATTTATAAATATTTGGGTGTTCCACTAATGCTCATGTGAATAATGGAAAGTTAGAGCCTACATCTAGAAAGTACATCTTTCTTAAGCACAAATCATGTGTGAAGGGTTATAAAATGTGGTATCTAGAAACAAGGAAGTTGGTGGTTAGTAGAGATATAGTGTTTGATGAACTTGCAATTGTTCAAAATTTGCCTCTTGGAGATTTTAGTAAAATTGAGCAACGGAATCAAAATACTCAAGTGGATTTGGAAATTAGTTCAGAATAGAAAATATAATTTTCAATTCGGTCTAGTTCAGAGTTGAAGGAGAGTAACACTTGGCCTAATTTGCCTCTACCACCAGTAGCAACACAATATTTTATAGCAAATGATAGACTTTGCAAAGAGATTAGACCTCCACAGAAATATGGAAAGGCAGACTTGGTAGCTTATGCATTGGCTGTGGCTGACAGTGTTGACTCCACTAAAGAGCCCGCTACATATACAAAAGTAGTCAGTTGCACTAATTCTAGCAGATGGTTGATTGATATGCAGAAGGAAATGAAGTCATTTAATAAAAATAGCACATGGAACTTGGTAAAATTACCCAAGGACAAGAAAGTTGTTCGCTACAAGTAGGTGTTCAGAAGAAAAGAAGGTACATCAAGAGTTGAAGAGGCTAGATATAAGGTTAGATTGGTAGCTAGGATTATAGCCAGATTCCAGATGTTGACTTTATAGATGTATTCTCACCAGTTGTAAGGTATGGCTCAATTCAAGCTTTGCTTGGGATTGTGGCTAATGATGATTTGGAACTTGAGTAGATGGATGTCAAGACAATATTATTGCATTGAGAATTTGATGAGAACATCTACATGCAACAATTAGAGGGTTTCATAGTTACTGAAAAAGAAAACTATGTGTACTTGTTGAAGAAGTCTTTGTATAGACTAAAGCAGTCATCGAATCAGTGATAGAAGAGGTTTGATTCATTAATTAATACTCGTAATTTCATTAGAAATAGTTATGATAATTATGTGTACTTCGGAAGTATGATAATGGATCGATTACATATCTATTGATGTATGTTGATGACATGCTGGCGAAGGTTAGAAAGGTGAAAGCTCAGATTATAAAGAGTTTGAGATTAAAGATTTAGGTACAGTAAGGAAAATTCGTGGTATGAAGATCCTGAGAGATAAGAAAGCTGGTAAATGTATTTAAGTCGGAAGATGTACATTACATGGTCAATATGCAGAATGCATAGTTTTGTCAGTACTCCTTTGGCTGCCTACTTTAAGTTATCACCTAACTTTTGTGCACACCTAGATTTGGAACATGCAGATAGTGTAGTTAGAAAATACATAGCAAATCCTGGCAATAAACATTGGAAAACAGTACAGTGAATATTCAGATACTTGAAGGGCTCTACTAATGCTTGTTTGCATTTTGGTAAGAATAGAGATGTAGTCATGGGTATGTTGATTTCTATTATGCATGGAATCTTCATAAGAGGAGATCACTTATATGGTATGTGTTTATTGTTGGAGACTGTGTTATTAGTTAGAAAACTACTTTGCAAAATACAGTAGTTTTATCTACAATAGAGACAGAGAACGTGGATATTACAAAGGCATGTAATGAGGTTATGTGATTAAGGAGTTTGATTGGTGAAATTAGTGAAGACTTGCAGATTTCTACAATCTATTGTGATATTCAGAGTGCTATCTTTTTGACTAATGATCAAATGTTTCACGAGAGAAGAAAGCACATTGATGTAAGGTGTTACGACTTGTTACTAGATACTGCCACGTGGCCAAACCGTCGAACATCCATCTACGAAAAATGAGTCACATGTTATAACAAGGCACGTGTTATTACGAGGCCCATGCTATAACGAGGCCCATGTTATTTAGAGACCCATGTTATTCTGAGGCCCATGTTATTCCGAGGCTTTTCAGTTGGTGACGGCCAACGTGAAGTTGAATTAATTATAGAATAATTGATGTGACCTTTGTAAAAGTATATTTGTGTCTTGTCTTGTCAGTAGGGTGTAGGAGCATTAAATGCTCTGAAAGGCTAGGAAATTCATCTTGATGGCTAGGACTTGATGCTTTGGCCGAGGAGATGAGGCCACGTATAACTTGATCCAAAGGTCACCATTCCATTTGTAACACTATAAATACCCCTACCATGTAACAATTGAATGACTTATGCAACTTAAATACTTGGAGAAACATATTTGATTTTCTGACATTGATTTACAATCTTTGTTCTTAGTTCTTGGCGATTGGTAATTATTGTATAATCGTATCCCGTTACCCCGCCGGAACCTGAACGGAAATATCTCGTGTCGTCGAGCTTCTTCCACGTCCAATTTTGAAGCGATCTTGATCGTTGATCAGTATTTACGTGTTGGATCTAGCTTGCACAGTACGAGTGGGTCCAACATCTGTTGGCAACATTTTTTGAGGTCAACAGATTGGCTCCTTCTGTGGGAAACCACACTATAACCACAAGCAATCCAGTAAAAAAACCTTTTTGAAAAAATAGTTTGGGCACCTTTCTTTTTTAAATGATTTGTTCCTGCAAAGGAACAAGAGGAAGTCCCTAGAGTTGGAAAATATTTGAGTTTTAGGTCGAAAAAGAGATGAGTTCAGATGGGGACGCCCCTCCTAGGCATATGAGGGAAAGCGATGATGAAGTTCCCGTCACAGCTATCCCAGCGGGTCGACGTCGACCCCACCACCATCATAGACGAGGTGGAAGAAGAATGGCGATCCAACTTACTAGAGAAATGGCGACTATGGCAGCCAACATGAGAAATATTACCAACCAAAATTTGGCAATGCAAGGCCAAGGGGTTCATCTAATCCCTCCATTTGCACCTCAACAATAGTACCAACAAAAGGATGGGGGTACAAAGTCAGAGAGTACATCCTCCTAGGCACACTGGAGAAAACAGTCCCCTCAAAAGGGAAGTGAAAGTTGGCATCTCCTCCAATTATGCATCTAGCCGACCCACCGAGGCACCTTTCAATATGGAGGACAACTTCCTCCCAGAATATGAACTCGAAGCTAGGCCTCAAAGGCCCGTCAGTGTATTCGACCGAATCATCCCTACGAATTTAGGGCCTAGGCGTCAACAACATGAAATTTTGGCTCCTAAGAATAGGCCTCGACCCCCACCTCCTGAGACATGGCAATCGGAAGAAAGGTAAGAATATGCCCCCTGTGCTGCCCTGCCCAGAGAAGTGTCAAAGGAGAGGTAGAAAGGCTGAGAACCAAGCAGGTCCCTCCGCCCTACCACCCAGGTATGAAGGGGATGACCCCCTAAAAAGGAGAGGCCACTAATGAAGCTTTAATAAGATTACCCCCTGAAAAGGAGAAGCCGCTGAAGAAGCGGATAAACCTGGAAAAGGGGAGGTCGCTGAAGAAGCGGATGACTCCCTGAAAGAAAGCTTCAGGAATTCAGCTTGGGGGCCTCATCATTGTCTATACTTCAACAATTCAGTATGCAAAGGTCTCATCCTTTCCTATGTTTCAGCACTTCAGCATGAGGGCCTCATCCTTGCCAATGCTTCAGCACTTCAGCATGCAAGGGTATCATCCTTGCTTATGCTTCAGCACTTCAACATAAGGGCCTCATCATTGCCTATGCTTCAACACTTCATCATGAAAGGCCATCATCCTTGCATATGCTTCAGCACTTCAACATTAGGGCCTCATCCTTGCCTATGCTTCAGTACTTTAGCATGCAAGGGCCTCATCCTTGCTTATGTTTGAACACTTCATCATGCAATAGCCTCATTCTTGCCTATGCTTCAGCACTTCAGTATACAAGGGCCGCATCCTTGCCTATGCTTCAGCACTTCAGTATACAAGGGCCTCATCCTTGCCTATGCTTCAGCACTTCAGTATGCAAGGGCCTCATCCTTACCTTCAGCACTTCAGCATGCAAGGATCTCATCATTGCCTATGCTTCAGCACTTCAGCATGAGGGCCTCATCATTGCCTATGCTTCAACAATTCAACATGCAAGGGCCTCATCCTTGCCTATACTTCAACAATTTAGTATGCAAACGCCTCATCCTTGCCTATGCTTCACCACTTCAGCATGCAAGGGCCTCATCCTTGAATAAAGGAAGAGCTGGCATTGTCTTAGAGTCTTCATTCAGGAAATAAAGTTTGTAATCTGTAAAATCAAATTTGCACAAGTTCAAAAATTATAAAGTACCTCATATTGACAAAGATCCAAGGGAAAGCCTCTTCATAGATGATCCGTCCTTATGAAAAGAAGCATGGGTACCTCGAAGAAGAGGATCAGATCCCAAAAGGAATTACCTTATTAACTCTCCGAGGTGGACATCACATGCCTACCATGACGATGCTGAACGTCATGGGAGAAGCCTCTACATGGATGAACCATCCACCATATGGGGAAGCATGGGCTTCTCGGATAAGGGGATCAGATCCCAAAAGGGATTACCTCATTGGCTCTCCGATGCGGACATCACAAGTCTCATATGATGATGCTGAACATCATGGGAGAAGTAAGTGAGCCTCGACAGTTCAACGATTCACTGTCTCAGCTCCAAAACAAATTCAGCTATTTTCAAAGTAAATGAGCATCTACAGTTTGGCAATTCTTTGCCTCAACTCCAAAACAAATTCAGCTATCTTCAAAGTAAATGGGCCTCGACAGTTCGACAATTCTCGGTCTCATCTCCAAAACAAATTCAGCAACCTTCAAGGTATTTGAGTCAAATTCAAATCAATTATCAACTCCACATATAACATAAATATTTATGCCTGGACTTAGGGGACTGGTAAATCAGAAATTTTAAATTTTTGTGATATCCAAGAACATAAGTGCATTTCGGTAATTGTTAAAAGTCCAAGCATAACATAAATGATTATACATGGACTTGGGGGACTATTGCTATGACTTGTTACTAGATATTGCCACATGGCCATATTAATTACGTTGTGGATCGAACCTTCGAACCTCCATCTATGAAAAATGATGCCCGTGTTATAACGAGGCCAATGCTATAACGAGGCTCATACTATTCCGATGCCCGTGCTATTCTGAGGTCCATGTTATTTCGAGGCTCTTCAGTTGGTGACGGCCCACGTGAAGTTGAATTAATTATAGAATGATTGATGTGATATTTGTAAAAGTATATTTGTGTCTTGTCTTGTCAATAGGGTGTATGAGCATTAAATGCTCTGAAAGGATAGGAAAATCATCTTGATTACTAGGACTTGATGCTTTGACCGAGGAGATGAGGCCACGTGTAATTTGATCAAAGGGTCACCATTCTATTTGTAATACTATAAATACCCCTACCATGTAATAATTGAAGGACTAATGCAACTTTAAATACTTGGCAAAATATATTTGATTTTCTGACATTGATTTACAATCTTTGGTCTTAGTTCTTGGCGATTGGTAATTATTGTACAATCGTATCTCGTTACCTCGTCGGAACCCGAACAGAAACATCTCGTGTCGTCAAGTTTCTCTCACGTCCAATTTTTGGAACGATCTTGACGTGTTGGATCTAGCTTGCGCGTACATGAGTGGGTCCGACATCTGTTGGTAACATTTTTTAAGGTCAACCTAAGGTATCACTTTGTACATTAAATAATTGCTCGTGGTGATATTGTAGTAAGTAAGGTTGATACCAAAGAGAATCTCATTAATATGATGACAAAATGACTATCCATTGCTAAGTTTGAGCATTGTTTGAATTTGGTTAGTATTTGTCATTCATTTTAGGCCGTTGGGGCTTGTGTAAAAGAGGTAGAGTAGTTGTTTAGTGATTTGCTGAAGAGCGTGATTTAATTTCTTACATTGGAATTCGATTCAAGGTGAAGAATTGTCGAAATATAACCCAAATTCTATTGGGTATTGGTGTTTTAGTTGAAGAGGTCAAATTATGAACCAAAGAAAAAAACTCTACCGCTAGCTGAGAGCCTGCCTCCTGCTCAAATGCTCAGAATATAAGCATTGGCACTCCTTACGCGTCGTCTACCGCTCGAACGGTGGAGCCACCACTCTCTTAGAGCCTACCTAGCACTCATAGGGATGGCAACGGGACGGGTAAGGGTCGAGGCAACCTCCCTCGCCCCTCGCCTCATCGGTCAATTTCCCTCATCGTCCCAACCCCGTTATTTGTTTGTAGCGGGGCGAGGTGGGGCCATTGCCCTGTTTAATATCTCCATTTAATTTTTTAAAAAGTTTTTGATAATTCATTTTATTACCCACATTCATTAAAGTGAGACAATAATATATTTTTTAATTTTTTATTTATTTTCAAAAGTTAAATTATTCAAATATATTTGGTGAACTAAGACTTTATTGCTCGCCATATTTTTTAAATAATTTTAGTTGTCATTTTCTATTAGAACTAATGAAATTCGTGAAAATTTTCATTTAAAATATTGAATTCTAAAAAAAATTAAGCGAGGCGAGATACTTGTTACCCATACCCACCCCGGGGTACTGATTAAGCAAGTAATCGCCATCCTGTTCGGGGCGAGGCCCCACGAGGTTTGGGTTTATCGGGTTTTTTGTCATCCCTAGGTGCTCAAGTTGCGATTTGTTCTAGCACAGGTCCATTTCGCATTTTAACACGTTTTTAGCACTCCAATCCTTCTAAAACTCTACGTTTAGGATTCATATATAACAATCACGACTTATAAGCATAACATAATATTTATCGAGCGTTGAGAAAATTTTAAATCTTGATTGAGAGTATTGAAAGTATAATTACGTGTAGCATAGACATTCTTGTTACATCCACGTATAGGGGGTTTGAATCACAGACCGCATTAGCACCTCAGATCATTGAACTCGTGTACGAGATCGATATGCAAACACTAGTATCAATTTGAAATTGGCCCCTTACTAGTCCTTGATTTTATATTTCAAATATCCCGTAAGTGGACAATATAGTAAACAAGTAATAAATTCAACTTGAATCCAAGTATCCATCCCACGAGTAATAAGAATCTAATCTAGCTTTCGATTAACCTTACTATCAAATAACACACAATTAAGATAAGGTGGATAGTTTATATTAGTAGCCTATAATTGATTTAATTATCTACTAATCTAACTAAGAGGTAAGAAGTGTTTATGAAACTCAAGTAAATATAAATCACGAGGACCCCAAATCCCCCTACATTCTGCCGTCTTAATATCAATTCTGCAATTTGACATTCATTTGGATATGAAGATCAATTTTTATAATTTATCTAATGGTCTCTCTCATATGGAATTGGATCTATCCTATCATATGATCCAATAATATTCCTAGCCTGAATGCGAACAAGTGAAGATATATAAAATCACAATAACATTCAATGGGATCATGCAAAGCTTATACAACCATTTCTAATATCTATAGGACCTCATAATGATTGTTACTTGTGTTCAATTCCTATTATTTCTCTCAAATGTCAATAGAAATCATACATCAATTTAATGAAAAAGTATTAAACTCCGAACAACCATCCAAACAAAACAAACATTTAAATGTCAATTCCAAAATTTAATATAAAACATCAAAACATAGGATTAAACATTATTTTAGCATCTATACAACTAGCCAAGCATCATAAGATTAAAAAAACACAAGATAAATAGATACAACATCACTTAAAATTTAAAGATTTAGAAAGAAAGATGAAAACAATCTTGAATCTTGAATTCTTTTAATTGTTCTTGAGTTATCTCCTTAGATGTCTATTTCCTATTCTTTAGCTTCAAGCGATAATGTATGAAAAATATGATAAGGATACGTCTTGTATCAAAAGCATCTTCAGAGCTTTACAAAGAATCTATCAATTACTCTCTTTAAATCTATGGAATATGTAGAACATATGTACAAGAGCCCTAGCCTTCCTCTCTTGAATTCTAGTTGAAAAGTTGTATTTATAGGCTAGGAATTAGGTCAAAAATCGTGTTCCAGTTGCTTTCCAATAAGATGTTGAATCAAATAATGAAGCCAAATCTTTTATGCAGAAATAGCCTATGCCATCATACAAGCAAGCAGTTTAAGCTGTATGTACTGCAGTGGCAGCCCAAGGCACAGTACTTTTCCTCTTTTACATTTTAGTCCCTAACTTCCTTCTTTGGTTCATCTTGATTCCTTTTTATTTATAACATAGGTCATTTATCTTCTAATCTTCACAAGTTAGTCCTAATCATTCTTCAATTACCTGTAATTGATATGATAAAAGTTTTGAAAGTTTGTAATTAAGTCTCCAAACTTTCCCAACGTTGGATTTCGCTCTTGAAACTTGTGATTCTCCTCTGATATCTTCATAATGTGCTAACTGATCAATTACAATCAAATTGATCATCAATTACTTCGAATCAATTCCATCTAAGCTCCAATTTCATGCTTTTCATGCTAATTGTATCCAAGTCATACTTTTTACCTACAACTAATATAATTTATACTAAATTAGGAAGATATACATTTAATTAGTAATAAATAATCAAATATAAAATCTGGAGTAAAATATAAACTACATTTATTACACTTTCAAACTTAAACTCTTGATATTCCTGAGCAAGACTATTTACTCAACACACAAGCAAAGAAACATAAATGTCAATGCATTAGAAAACTTTGTCAAACTCGCATCAAGTATTGAATTGGTTTTACAACTTATAAAAATTTCATAAGTAATGTTACCAAAACTAATTTCTACTTATTCAATACTTGATCTATGTGTGTGCGTATGGTGAATCTAATTTAATTGGCTATTTTCTCAAATCTCAATAGTCAAATATCTCATTTGTCTCTCGTATGGTACATACACACAAACTATTTCTTCTATCTCTCACTCTTAGTGTTTGTTCTAAGATTGATTTGACAACAATCATTCGTTTTTTGCTCAATTTTGGTTGGATTGTACAAATTAAAATTATTACCTCGATATGTGATAATTCTGTCTATGTTTGATGTCTCAACATCTAAGCTTTAACTAGGATAATATATCTCGCTAAAAATCTAGATCCACAATTAAGTATCCATGGCATAGCTAGAAACATTGACTATAGTGTTTTGCCACAATCTCAACGAACTTTGGTGTGTTTTTCTTTTCTCTTTTTTCATTGTGTCACTTTTTCTGTTTTTAGGGTCTTTTATTTATTTTTCAAAAGTCATTTTCACTTTAAACTATAGACATCATTCTTTCCCAATAGATCGTTTCGTAAAATTGATAATGAATAGGGTCTGTAAACTTAAGACTAACTCCACACTACAATGTAGGTAACTTTTTTCTATTTGGCATAACTAGTGTATAGTCATTTATTATTTGGGACAAGTAATTTGGATCAAAATCTTAGTGTATGGTTACTACTTAGGTTCCACTTGTTAGCCAAAAATATCGACACAAATTTTCGACAAGTATGGAATCAGCACACATCTAAATAGTTCCCCAGCGCAAAATTTGTTCTCTATAATAATGAAATTAAAATCAACTTAATAAGAAAATTAAGGTTTCAAAAAGTTGATTATGATATACTATTTGCTGAATTCTGTGCAGAATGCGAAATCACACATGAAACCTAAGCACCTTACTCACCCCAGTAAAATATTGTTGCAGAAAGAAAAAATCTTACTTCAAAAGAAATAATGAATGAAATTTTAGTGAGTTTGGGATTACCTCATAACATGTGGGAGAGAAATTGTGTTGTTAGGAAATTACATTTTAAATAAGGTATCACAAAAAAAATCCATAAGAATTATGGAAATGAATGAAGTATTTTTATAAATACTTGCGAGTGTAGGGATATCTTATCAAAGTAGGTACCAAAGAATGTGAAAATATGACCAAAAACTATAAATTGCACCTTGATTGACTATGTACATAATAGTAGTGCTATCGATTTCTTGTTCATGCGATTCACCAGATTGTCTTGCCTACTGAATGTCGATATTTAGCATTACAAAATTCTCTGAGATCTCATTTTCCTTGTTTTCCTTTGAGAATGGTAGGTTATTTTGGCATTTTCCAAATCTTAAGAGTATACTAATTTCTTTTCGTTGAAAATAAGGTTGTAAGACCAAGGCTCCCTGTACCACAAATGGCGTGATTCACTCTTATTATTGTGGTGGCTACTAGGGTTGTGAAAGGGTATTCACAAAGGAGACCTTAAGGTTTCAATTATCATCAAAGAGGCAGATATTCGATGTCTTGAGTTATGGATACTATAGTGGTGTCCATCGTGATGAACCGTCCTGAGATCAATAACTTCATCCCGAGAGGTACCACGATGGACTTTGTTGAATATGACTTCTTTTACTACCAGATAGAGAGCATGCCAGTGTTGTAAGTTTTCTAGCACAGCTTTTTTCCCTCAACTAGTGGACGTCTTTATCGACATTGTTCTTCCAACAATTTTTCCTTCTCCAATAGTGGGTGACACGATGAAGAACCATACATGCTGGACCTTCGAGTGGTTGGATAATACTATGGTTTCATTAATACTATCGTCCACCAGGATCGAGAAAGATATGCTTTACTTTAGACATTTCACAACTTGCTTCTCACGCTTTTTCATGGTTCAACGGTGTCATTTCCCACAGTCAGTGCCAATTTCTTGATTTCAAAAATTAGCATGACCTTGCTTTAATAGATCTCCAACCACATCCATGACTGTCTGTAAGTTATCTACACACTTGGATGCAAACTGTTAGGCACCGCAATCCATATCAGAAAGAGGAGTTGACAACCTTAGTTCTCCAACAGTGAAATACCTGTACGAGAAGTATATGGAGAATGGGTGTGGAAAAGGCAAACATGTAAAAATGTGGCTAGTGTTTAGAATTGCATACATTTACCTTAATATGTGCTGTGCGCATGTCTATTTATAAAGGAGAATCCTTGTGGAATTAGGTTTTGATGTTGCAGTCCAAATTTCCCGTGTCACACGTGATTTGGCTTATAGAGATCTAGTTTGTTATAGTAAGGTTTTCTTTTACAAATTTGTTCCCTTCCTGAATTGAATTACCTTATGGGGATTGATTCTCCTCATATTATCCCTAATCATTCTAGGATTTTGAGCTGATATCTTGGAATTGAAAAGGTGGTTTTCTTGCAAAATACATTCTCTCAAGATACGCTAGCTATCTCATACGGTAGAATAATTGCTGAAGGCAATGCACCTCGTTTGAACTCCTTCATCTACCAAACCTACTTAGGCTTTGTCGAAAAACTTCCAGCAAAGAAACGTTCCACGAAAGAGCGAGTCTAGGCCATAATGATTATTCATGCATAGATCATAAGGGTTGATATAGTACTGTCGAAGGTGAGTTACATGGATCAATGTCCCTTTTCAAGAAGGCTAAGAGCGTGGAGGAACCGTGGAGTCAACACATAGCACGGCATTGTAGACCTCTATACCTTTCGCTTTATGATAGCGTTTAATTGGCTCCATGAAGGTTTGGGATGTAACCAATATTCTAAAAAATGTGTTTAGGCGTGAGGTGCGGACGAAATGCCACGCATTAGCAGTAAGTGCGAAATTAAGCGGGCAACTTGATAGTTGACCGCTTAATACGCGACTGGGTGCACTTTATTAATTTTTTTTCCTTTTTTTAAATGACTTTTATTTGACTTTAGTTTCAAGTTTTTTCATTGAAAATTATGTAATTGACTAATTGTATGAATTATTATGCAAATGTAGTATTTTATAATTTTAGATATTTGATATGTATTTTTAATTATTAAATTATTTTT
>CADEPD010006028.1:0-10586 GCA_902829195.1 Fraxinus dipetala | reverse complement strand
TGCTTTGTAGTTTTGGGTGTTTCCCTGTTGACAGCTTGCTTGCATTCTTAATCCGTGCCACAATAGAAAACATTTTGACATTCTTTATGGTTTAATTATATGTTAGAATGGTCGGGAAGAATTCCGGAATTTGCCATTGCTATAGAGGCAAATGGCACTTCTTCGCCGATTGCCTGATTAAACGACAATGCCCATTGTGTAAGAATGGATTTCAGAAGTGTTTTGAGGTCGAAAAACCAACTGCTAATAAATGGAGATTATTCACATGCTGCAGTAATAAATGCGATTATTGGGACTGGGTCGTAGAATGACAGTCAAGCGGTGCATCGAGCAATGCTTGCTCTACCTCAGTCACAGCTACGACCAATGAAGCAGTTGAAGCTATGTTCCATATGTTCGAATCTCAAGTTCGACTAACTCAAGAAGTAGACTTCGAGATATCTGTGAATGTGACCATCCATAGGGGCAAAGGAAGCTTAGAAGGGATTGCAAAATGAAATGGGCCGAATTGATTATGAGATCTTATTCATTGAATGTGTCATGTACAAACTTATGTATGGTTTTATTTTATTTTTGTTCCTATCAGCGAAGTATGTAGTTGTTAGAAAGGAGAAGAGAGACCAAATTTCTAAATTGATGAGATCCAAAGTAGTGTTTTCTGAAATTAAGTGATATAACCTGTCCACTTTTGTTAATAACATCATTTCTTGTTGTGTTTAAACTCAACATACAATCAATACGTTCTAGTGCTAAATATCAGCACCTTGTTCGTGTAGCCAAGTTTAGCTTACCAGAATTAAGGATTACTCTTCCCAGTAATCACATCAACCAAATTTCTAAATTCCAGATTGTTGTAACTAGGCAATCACTCTCCAAAAGTATACATTCATTAGATAATTTAAGATAGATTAAATAGAGACAAGGATCTTTGCACAACATATACGATTTATACTTGGCCTTTAAAGAATTAAGTCTTCCAACTTTAAACCACAAAATTTGATTGATTCCACACTTTATGACGTACACACAATCACAGGTGCATAGAGTTTCTTACTGCTTCGACTACATGGGTTGTCCATCAAACATTAAAAACTTGTGCCGCCTCCATTCTGCAAGTTGTGAAAATGGAACGGAGAAGCATGACCTACAATAGAAATTATGATTTCATTAGTGCATATATGAAACTATCCAACTGTCTAATAAATGTGAACCTACCTGTGGAATTGTATCTGACATTCGTTGATGACGAATTCATCAAATTGGAAGATTGTAAGTGTTGAGCATACGATAACGAGGTCGGCATGCCATATTGTGGTAATGGTAATGGCGTCGAAAGTGAAAATTGTAAAAATGTGACTTGTGGAGAAATGGAATAATGTTGAGCTGCAAATATGGGCTGAGCTTCGAGTTCACCCACACGCATCTGACTAAGCTTTGATGTTGGTCTCTTTCACATAACAGAAGTCGGACTTCCCTACACGGCCATCATAATAAATGAGACTTTGTGGATACAATAAATTTCAATTTCACATAGTTTTTGGGATCCATATACCTTACCTTCTTTGAAGTCGACTCTAAGGGTCCTTTTCGCCAGATGTTTTTGGTGCGCCCTTTTTTGGGAGGATGTCGGATCCAGTACATTTTGGCTCGTAGTATTTTGTGAGTCATTACACATAGCGGCTAACTGATTATTTTGATGCGAAATGGTATTGCTTTCACAAATTGACTTCATCAACGCTAGTTCCTTAGATTGTTGTCCAATCTATTCTATTATGGCACGAGTTCGGACTTCGTCATCTGTAGCAAGGTCTGCCAACATTAATAAAGCCTGACACATACTATCGTATCTTAACTGTCAGAACTAACCAATCCGTCGTAGTTGACTGCGACCCTCGAATGTGCTCTACTAACATCTCTTCTCCAACGTCGCAAAATGTACCGTTCGAAAAGTGATGTTATGTCATTACTGATCAACACAGTGATGGCATGCCTACATATTATTCCTCTAAATTCGAACAAGTGGCAACTGCAACTAATTTCCCAGTCCTCTATTCGATATGTGACTTTGAACGATTTTTTCTTCCGGCGTTGTTCATATACAACATTTTCACGTACATCGTACGTTGTCCCCAAAAGTCCTTCCGAAGAAGATATGAGATCGCAGTAAACCTTACCCGTGAACTCCTCTTGAACTTCTCTAAACTTTGAAATTGTGTATAATGACTGGAACTACTTCTATATGTCATAAGTTGTTGCACACGGTACCTTTTGTGAAAATAATCTAAAATCAACCTACAACTCATTCTCAACCTTATTCCGTAGTGTCCGTTCTTATTATTCGACGAACTGTTTTAAAGATATCTTTGAATGAACGTATCCGTCGAAAAATGCATTCATACTTTCACTTCTTTGCGTTGTATACATCCCTGCCCAAAAAGTGGTTTTCAAAAGACAAGGGACCCATCGTCTTGGATTATCATAAAGGCCTGACAACCAAGTATTATCCTGTAATTCATATGACTCAATCATTGCTATCCAACCTCCTTCAAATTCTTCAATAGTCTGAGAATCATAAATAAGTCCATAAATAGTCGAAAATATCGAACCCTTATCCACGTGGTAGCCAAACTTCTCAGACTACTTCTTCAATATATGCCATAAGCAGCATCTGTGCTTCGTATTTGGAAATACGATCTGAATTGCATTCTGCATTGCCCGATTTTGATCAGTAATTATTTCATGTGGAGCTTGACCATGCATGCACTCAAGTCATTCTGTGAGCAGCCACACAAAAGAGTCAGTGTCTTCGTTCGACACCAAACCACAACAAAGTAGTGTTGATGTCCGTGATGATTTACGCCAACAAAATGGGCGAACGACGTGTCATATTTATTGGTCAGGTAGGTGGTATCAGATGTGACGACCCCAAACTCCTTAAACTCTTGCCTAGATCGATTGTTTGCCTAGAATACATTCCTTAGACGCGAATCGTCATCCAAATCCATCCTAAATTAAAAACCCGAACACGTTGACTGCATTTTTAAAAAGTAGGATTGTATTGCTGCCGTGTATCCTGCTCCAAGTCTTAATCACCTAACTTCTTCAATATAGTTTCGATAATCCTTTTCGTTGCAAGTCAAATTCTCATAACCACCTGCTTCCACCACTGTTGAGTTGTAGGATTTGTGCAACAAAATGCCAGCTAGATCATTCACTTTAAGCTTCCTCTTCATGTGTGCACTCAGTTCTCGATTGCAACGGTACATCCTGGACTTTGTAGAACTTGTTTTATGATTGTGCTCTAGGTGAACTGTGTTGATTCTCCAGGAGCCATGAATATCCGAAGATGCAGATATCCTAGCTTTACAACCCATCTGAATTGTAGGTTGCGGCCTGAAAGAGCTACTTTTAGTAGAACTTCTTTTACCTTCTCGACTACATGTCAACGTCAAATATTTTAAAACTTCATCTCCATCCTTCTTTGAAGTGCGTTTCCTAACTGGAAAATCAACGGCATAAGCGTATCTTTTGTAGAAATCCTACATTTCGTTCTCATCCTTGAACGTCATTCCTACCTCGGGCACAATACTACAATCTCCTTGTTCAGTTACATCTTCCACTTGGTTTATACAGTCTTCCACATTCTCATTGTTTGAGATGACCAAAATATCATCATCGATGTCATCCATGATTTATTCAACTGCGAAAAATATAAGCACTCCAGTCTGCAATACATTAACACCGCACAAATCATTCATTTCAATGTAAATGCATGGATTTCTTCAAGAGTCATTCCTTCTTACGAGCCAAAATTCAATTGCAAAATGAGTTAGGTAAAAATATCAATTCCGAAAATTCACTTCCATTTAACGTGAGGAAGCATGGTCACAGTTTGAGCAAATTTCAATACCTAAATTTGGGGGAATATATAAAAATGCATAGTTTCAACTATGGATGCATTGAATTTTGGAAGATGCATAACCCATATCATACAAATTTCAGAAATTCGAACAACGTACTGCACGACAGTGCTCATACCTTCCTCTGTAATGGGTCGCCGTTTCTTTGTTTACACGAAGCTGGGGCACAAAGATGGACGAAGCTCGAAGCTATAATGAAGAAGCTGATGGACCTTCACGTTCAGATGAAGCTCGAGTGAAGCTGAACTGAAATAATATGGACATTCACCCATAATAGAAAGATGGAGAGGCAGTTTGACGAAGCTGGGCTACACGACTAACTGATGGCTGCCGTTTATGAGTTGATGGGCCGAACAAACGAGGCTCGATTGAAGCTAGAATGAAAGGCGATTGAAGTTGGAATTGACAATGCTCATACCTTCATGTGTAATGGGCTGTCGTTTTCACGTTCATACGAAGCTCCACTGGAGGACGGAGACGATGGCGGGTAGTACATTTGGGGGAAAATTCCCATCTTTGTTGCGGGCTCCATCATTTGAGGGATTTTTGGGTGTTGAATTTTTGGGTAAATACATGTGGGTCCCTATTCAATTGTTGTTTATTCATTCCATTTTCCCGCGTCACGTGGGAGTTTTTCATGCCATGTCAGCATTTTTAAAATCCGACATATTGTCAAAATTTTATGTATAAGCAGCTTTATTGTTTTGACAATGTGTTTTATTCTTTTCCCAATTGCCTGGCAAGGGAAAATTGCATTCTTGGTCCCCAACAATACATTGTATGGCACTCTTTGGTCCTTTAAAACATTACATCAATATAATTATATATGAACGTTAACCAACAAATGAATTAAAATCAGATTTTTAATAAATTTTGATATAAGTTGATGAGGGACCCCATAAAATATATTGTTGAAACTAATTGTTAATTTTGACTTAAATTAAAATTTAAGATTAAGATTTTGATAATCACCTAAAGGCTAAGATTAAGAGTAAATAATTTGTAGAGTTATAGTATTTTCTAGAGACTCTTTAAAAATAAATATAAGATCATCTCAATTTTAAAGCATCCACTCTATAATTAAAATAAACATCCATGGAAGGAAAATTATATTCTTCATTCTAGTACTTGCATTCAATTGTTTGCATTTTCTTGAGGTTTGTACATGTTCAATTCTTTCTTGTTTTGATAAATATTCTCCAATTTTGATTGATTAAAACCCTAGAAATTTGATACTCAGGATATTGTGTACAATTGGGGTTTGTTTTCCGTATAATTTTCTCTGATTGGACTGGAAACAATTATTGACACCATGCCTGTGGCTGTGGGACAAGCACTTACGAATGCTTCAATAAGCTGGGCACTGAAGATGTTCTTGATTTCATCGTAAAATGGAAACTCGATGACCAGCTTCTAAGAGATTTAAAGATGCGGCTGCTGACTATCAATGCTGTTCTCAATCACGCTGAAGAGAAGCAGGTAGATGATGAAAATGTCAAAGATTGGCTTGATAAGGTCAGTTTTTCTGTTTGTGATGCTGAGGCCCTATTGGAAGAGATTGCCTTTGATGCCATTGAATCAAAGAACGGCATGAATCAGGTACGAAACAGCATCTACAATGCTTTACATCTTAGTGATTCAACTAAAGAGTCCATAGATTTCAAAATATATGATACAATAGATACTTTAATCCATTGGCTGTTCGCGTGGAGTCAAAACTGAAGAGCATGATTGGAAGATTAGATGATATTGTGAAGCAAAAAGATGTTCTTAATTTGCGAGAGGATGTTGGAGGAAAATTGGTGATCTATGATAGACCGCCAACAACTCCTTGGGTAAACCGATTTGTTCATGTTTATGGTAGGAAGAATGATGAGGAGAAGATACTTGAGCTGTTTACTCACGAAGAAAGTACTGATGACAGGTTTCTTGTCATTCCAATTGTTGGAATGGGTGGTATTGGCAAGACAACACTCGCACGAATTGTGTTCAACCATGAAAAAATCAGAGGGCTTTTAAATCTGAAAGCTTGGGCATGTGTGTCTGATGAATTTGATGTGATGAAAATAACAAAAAACCTGGTTGAGTCAGCTACTAAGAATACCTGTGATTTAAACAATATGGAATTGCTTCAAGAAAAATTGGTGGAGAAATTGGAGGGGAAGAAATTTTTACTTGTTTTGGATGATGTATGGAAAGAAAAACCTGGGTTGTGGGATGTTCTGCAGGTTCCTTTTGGAGTTGGAGCACCTGGAAGTTGTGTTATAGTTACGACACGCAATGAAAGTGTGGCATCAATTATGGGAACTGTACCATTTTATCATTTGAGGGAGTTGTCTGAAGATGATTCCTTGTCTCTGTTAGAAAATGTTGCCTTTCCGAATAAAAATTCACATGCATATCCAGGACTTAAAAAACTGGGAAAGAAATTGCCAAGAAGTGCAAAGGCTTGCCTTTGGCAGCAAGGGCACTTGGGGGCCTCTTACGCTCTAAGCTGGATGAGGGTCATTGGAATGATATCCTATACAGCAATATGTGGGATAACCTTAATACAGACATTCTTCCAGCACTAAGATTAAGCTACCATTACCTCCCTGCACCTCTGAAGAAGTGTTTTGCTTATTGCTCAATGTTCCCAAAGGATCATGAATTTGAGATGGAAAAACTAGTCTTCTTATGGATGGCTGAGGGTTTTGTGAAGGAGCCAGAAGGAAATCAAGTGATTGAAGATGTGGGCCGAAATTACTTTAATGGCCTGTTATCAAGTTAATTTTTCCAACAATGTAGTGATGATGGATCCAGATTCTTGATGCACGATCTTATCCATGATCTGGCACAATACGTCTTTGGCAAAATATGCCTTAGACTTGAGGATTGCAATGAGGTCATTAAGCAGTACAATGACCTCATTCTTAACACAGGGTTTCATACAGCAATCTTCTAAACTAGAAGAGTTAAAGATTTTTCATTGCAAGGATCTTGAGGTTTTGACAAATTGGCAGATTGGATTGGTGCAGCTTATGTCTCTTAAACGTTTGACAATACTTCAATGTCCCAAACTCACTGATTTGCCCGAGGGAAAGAAGTTGCCACCTATACTTGAATACTTGGATTTGAGGCATTGTCATAACTTGAAACAGCTGCCACCTGATCTATGCAATATCAAGTCTCTGACGGAGTTCAGAGTCGAAGAATGTAAAATGCTCGAATCATTTCCACACAGGGCCCTGCCAGGTACACTCAAACGTCTCGTGGTTCAAGGATGTGATGCTCTAACGACTATTCCAATGGAACTCGTCGGTAACAATAGCGCTCTTGAATATTTAGAAATTGGAAGGTGTTCTTCTCTTGAATCGTTCCTTGAGCAAGGTGAGTTCCCAACAACTCTCATTCATATTAGGATCAACAACTGTAAAAAGCTTAAACTGTTACCACATGGGATAATGAGCGAGAACACAAAACTTTGAGTATTTTGAGGTGGACAATTGTCCCGCTCTCGAGTCATTTCCAGCTGGCCAGTTACCCATGACTCTCAGGCGGCTTCAGATCGGCAATTGCAATATTGGTTCCCTGCCTGCGAATCTTCCTAGCCTCAGGAATCTCGAGCAATTGCAAGTATCTGGTTGTCCAATTCTGGAATACTTTCCTTCAGGTGCATGGCGCAGCCTCAGTTTAAGACATGTTGAAATTAAGGAGCGTGAGAATCTCAAGTCGCTTCCTGATGGAATCTACAACCTCACAAATCTAAAAGAACTAGCAGTAAGTTTTTGTCCTAACCTTGTATCCATAACGAAGCAAGGATTCCCCGCCAGTTTAAGATTACTTTCAATTACCTAGTGTGGAAATATCAGTTCTCTGGATGGGTGGAAGCTGCACAAACTGAAATCCCTCAATTGTTTTCCCCTTGGTGGATTTCCTGGATTTGTTTCATTCTCGACTGTTTATCTTCTTCCTCACTCTATTACTGAACTTCGACTTGTAGACTTACCAGACCTCGAATCCCTATCTGAGGCACTACAAGTTCTCACGTCGCTCGAGACTCTTATGATTCTTCAGTGCAAGAAGCTGAAAGCTTTGCCAGATAGTGGTTTGCCATCGACGTTATCCACACTAAAAATTTTGAACTGTCCTCTGCGAACACCAAGGTGTGAGGAGGACGGAGGAGAAGATTGGCTCAAGATTGCTAATATTCCCACCTTAATTATAACTTAGTGGAGAACACTTCTAGCATTGAACTCATCGTTTATGCTGCAAAATCATGTCAGGTAATCCATTTGCAGTCAAGGTTTCCATGTTGATGAGTACTTCGATTTGGGTTGCACATAGATTAATGCATCCAGTAATAATCTTACGCCAAACATGTTATCATATACTCCATAGGATTCTCGGATCTGCTCGTCTTTGATTACTGCAGGAATGAACTTAAAATCTTGAGATAAGAATATTGTTGAGGTAAATTTTGCTTTCAGGCCGTCTCTTTCCTCTGCTTGTTCCCAACTATTGGTTCAAATGTGTTCATATTCAATGTGAATTTCAGCATTGTTAGCTTAACTGATAAATCTCTTCTGGTTCTTGATGCGTCGTGTTTACATATTCATTAAATGCCTTGAAGTAATAGTAAACATTGGTTGATCACTTGATTGAATATATTATCTCCTAAGGGTTGCATTTTCACATGGTTTAGACACAAAAAATGTTGCTTGGCATCCTGATATCTTGATAAAATTGAAATTTTAACTGTGAAGTTGTGTCATGAAAACATTTGATGTGAAATCATGCTTTCTAAATGTCAGGCATTTAAAATCCATAGAACCATTTTACTTTACAGAGAGATCTCCTGTACTTTGATGAGTATCATGATTTTCAGTGGGGAATGGCATTGGTTCTGTGTCTTATAGCATATTTAGCTGTATCTTACAATCTGAACCGCGTAACAATTTTACAGTGATTTCAAGTTCTTGCATGTCTATAAATGTGTTCGTTCTTACCACGTATGTATCACAAATGATGTGTGGATTCAGACGTACACTTAAAAATTTTTTTGTGGCTTGAGTTTCGATTTTGAATCTTGTCCTCTTTACAAATCTGATTATTACCAACCACTTGTTTTACTCTAGGTTAAGCAGTCGAATTGGTTGATGCAAATGGAGACACTCAATTCTGGCTGAATTCTTCTCCAGAACGAAGAATTATGGAAACATAAAATGGGCGATTTAACCTCATTCCATCAGGACGAGACCAAATAATACAACTAATCTGTTGATGGCTGCTACTAGTCGAATTCAACTCCCTTCAAAGGTATAAACTATCAGAATGTCACTCGTTTTTTAGTATTAAAATTGTCTCACGTTGGTTTTGTCTAGCAGCAAAATCGGACTAGTATTGTTAGCAGTGCCTGTGAATACTGATCATGCTAAATGAGAAAAGAAGAAGTTAATGCAGTTGTAGCAAGAAACGGCTCTTTCACAATGACTGCCATTGTCTGCTGTGGGATTGACTTTCTTTGTATTTTCTTGTTAAACTTGCCAAGACATAGTGACCTTTTTATTGTTGTTTTCATGCCTATTCTTTGAATTGAACTCGTATCAAATGAAGGATTTGAAACCAGCTGTCGTAAAATGTAAATTAACTAGTCCTATTCTACTCAAGGATGAGATTCACCCATACGTGCTGAAATTGATGCTTCAGATATTTACATAATTAGTGGTGTCAAAGTAGGCCTAGCGAAGTGCTCATGAAAAGCCAGTGACCGGATACAAAAGCTAACCCTGCCTAGACCCATAAACAGACTCAGGGCAGGCCCTGGCCCAAGGCAAGCAAGGCCACTGCCTTGGGCCTCAGATTTTTCAAGGGCCTCTGAATAAAAAAAAAAAATTCCAAAACCCCTCAAATCCCATTTTAAAAGAAAAAATGAGCACAGACCAGAGAAGAACGAAACAAACCGTCTTTTTTTCTCCAATCATATTCTCATTTTCACCCAAAAATTCTTTCTATTCCCTAAGCGACAATTGACGATTCATATTTTTCATTAAACCCTCGTTGAAAATCTGAAGATTGAGGGGCACGACTTCATTTTCCACTGGAGAAGTTGAACACAAGTAAGTTTTTGTTTCTGTTACGACTTGCTATTAGGTTCCCACGTGGTCTAGCCGGCCCTAGGGTAAATTTCGAGGTCCGCTACTCAATCCGAGGTGGAAGGTCCGAACCTACAGGCACCGAGCTGCCGAGCCTACAAGCCGATGTAATTCTGAGGCCAAAGTAGCTCCGAGAACGAGGCACAAGTAAATTTCGAGGCCAACAGGCTCTGAGGCTCTTTAGCTAGTGGCAACTAATATGCAAAGATTGAACTCATGATGAAGATCTTTATTCGAATGATTAATGTGACATTTGTAAAAAGTTTGTCTTGTCTTGTCTTGTCAATGTAAGAGCATTTAATATTCTGATATATTAGGAAAGTCAATTGGATGACTAGGAATTGACGTCTTGGCCAAGGAGATGAGGCCACATGTAATTTGATCCAAGGGTCACCATTCTAGTTGTAACCCTATAAATACCCCCACCATGTAACATGAGAGGAATAATGAAACTTTGAATACAAAAACACTTGGAGCAACCCGAGTTCATTCTCTATGATATTTTTTTCTTTCTTCAACTATTGATCTATTT
>CADEPD010005984.1:0-15469 GCA_902829195.1 Fraxinus dipetala | reverse complement strand
TGTGCCTCAGCAGGCCAGGGTACAAGAGCTGCAATACTGGTGACCACAAAGAGTCCAATTCCAAACCTTGTAAGAGGCAGGAATCTGAATCGAACCCTCACACTACGGCTGCCAGCTCAGCAGAAACTACCTCACTCTTGTCCTTTGCACCACTGAGCTATGCCCCGGGGAGCTACTTCTTCTTCTTTCCTTTAATGGGTAATCAAAATTCAAATCTAAATAATTTTATAAATACTTTACTTCATGGTTTTAATACAATCAAATAGGAAAAAGATATATTTAGTTCAATATTTCATAAGACTTCACATTTTTCATTCTTTCCAAAGCGATTGGCCATCAAGAATTAAGATTTTTGAGAATTACTAAAGATAATCAGGTTATTGTTTTACAAATTTTCTTAAAAACTACTTTTCAATCGAGATTTTATCGTTTATGTTGTGTTTAATAATTTTGTTTGGTTTTTATGAGTTGATCTTGAGCTATAGATTGAATTTTTGTTTGTTGTCTTGTTCAATTGATTTTTTGTGATGTTGGATTAAAAGAATAACAACTGGTTTCATATTTTATTTTTATCCTTTTTTAATGACAAGTAGTTTCATAATTTATTTTTATAAATTTTCAATATAAAAAATCGGACAAGATCGAATCGGAATCGATTGGTTCGATTCTAGTTCAATTCTATAGTTGGATATGGAACCAATGGTTTCATTTCTAAGATTCCCATTGGTATTCAGTTCGGTTCGATTCCCTTTAAAATCGGATCGAATCAGATCATATTCACTCCTATTGTTTGGTATCTATTATTTTTAAAATACATTTTTATTTTCAATCATGCTCTTTAATAAAATAATATTACATGCACATCTAAAACTCTTTTTAACTACACATTCTTCATCAAAATACTATTCCAAAATCTATTTTTATCAAAAAAATGAGGGTCAAACATGCTCTTTATTGACCTCATCATTTCATATCACTTGCCTCATCACGTGGGGATCATCTCCAATTTGTACATATAATTACTCATTTTGATCATCCTCAAATTGTACATGTAACATCATTCTATATGATGAGTTCAATAAAATGATATTACATTTGACATATTTAATTGGTTTTATTATTTCACTCCATATCTTATGTCACATACATGGGGATGATCCCCACATAACATTATTGTTTTTGGGATTCAGCTGTTCCTTTGGCAACTTGATTTTAGGTATTCATTTTGTTATGCAACAATTCCATAGTAGATGGAGCTTTGGTGAATGATGCTAAAAGGTTTTTGATCGAATTTGCTTACGAATTGGTTGTGAGAATAGTAATACCATTGGGTTCACAAAATCCACGTTTTCTAATGTTGCTGACTTTTAGGTCCCTTCCATTGGGCATTGGGTCCACAAAATTTAGGTTTCCATTGCTGCAAACTTTTTGATTTGAACGAGTCGATGACCTTGGTTGGTTAAAAGAATTACATTTCATAAGAGCGATGAGTTCAAATTGAATAAGCTAATAGATGGAGATGTAGATCAAAATTATATATTTATAATGGGGTGAAATTTTTTATTATAAGGTTAGCCAAACATGCCACACAGGCTGCAAACTTGCAATAGGATGGAGTGGCAAAGAAACGGGGTGTCTGGCTATTCCTAATCCTGATCATATGTCAACCAATCATTTCACACGAGATGACAGTTATTTTTGGCTGTGGAACTTCAATATTAATTTCAACATAAAATTAAAGAAAAAAAAGACAAATTCATCGCATTATGTAATATTAGACTATTGATCTGATAAAAAATTACAAAAGAGAAAAACAGGTAGGCAATCATAAAATCACATAAACCATTATTGTACTGTTGATTACAGACGGTCTTGGAGCTAAAAATTTTGTTTGTTCCTTGGTTGTGCACAAGCTATGCTTTGACTTGTACTAAATGAAATCGGGTGGAACAAGTGATGAGAAAGATGAGATTCTGTCCCCATGAGAAGTAGTGTGGCAAAGATAAATATGGAGGCCAAGAGATTTGACACTCAAACTGAAGTGGATTTATTAAAAATAAAAAAGAGGTGTGTCCCAACACCATTTCTTGAAATATCAAATATTTGGAGCCGGGGTTGATCAGTGGGGAGCTCGAAGGTACATCTTACCTAATGATTGTCATTGGGTTCCATATCATGACAAGTGAAATGGTAAACATGGATGTGGCTCAATGGTTCCAAGAGAAGAAACAGACTTGTCAGGCAGGTATACAGGGGACAGATATAATCAAGAAAGTCCAAAAAGAAAATGGATAGAATTAAAAGTTCTAGAATTTACTATACTATTATGGGAATTCAAGGGATAAGTAAAAGTTGGTTACTTTTTTTTCCTCGAACGTGATGCTTATAATTTTTTGGATCAACACTGCATGCCCCCGCTGCAGTTAAGAGCACCAGCACCAGCGGTGAGGGGTCCTACCAAGGAAGAGGATTTGGCTGCTAAACTTGATGCTCTGGCATAGTTGGCTGCAGCTCCACGCCCAGATGGTGTAAAATAGGCACCGTTTAGCATAAGGTCACCTTCCGATCTCCAATTCCAGTGCCTCCAAATCTTATTACCAGGGACAACTCTCTTTGTTACCTGTCACGTGCAATCCATTAGAGTCCATTAACTGCTTGAAGCAATACCATATTCATCAAAAGTAATTTGGGATGTCAAATAGTGTCACTTGTATATGATTGAGACACCGACTTAATAAAAGGGTAGAACTAACCTCTTTAGCAAAAGGGTTGACAGGGGCAAGATATCTGTTCCCCTGACTGTTAATAGTGGGATTTGCACTTCCACCAATCGCGTACATCTCCCAATGAGTATAGTCATTGTTAACAACGTGGAAGTAGCCGTGTCTACACCTGTACAGAAATTTATTTTATTCCATTAACAACAGAGGAGTACCCCGCTCCCTTTTAGCACGCATGCTTCGACCCTCTTGGAGTTAATTGTTAAAACCATTAACGGTTGACAGATTTTGACCACAATAATAAATAAAAAACAAGGGCAATTATATTTTACCTTGGCATTCTCTGGATCAGGCCCTCTCCAAAATGGTTATAGGCAATGGTCACCTGCATAACCCTGTCCCTTGCATACGAGTCACTGTGACCCAATAGCATAACCTGTAATTATGCATTTAGTATTTGTTATTTGATGAGACTAATTAAATTTGAGCGAAGGGATTCAAAAAACCAACCTCGTTATGGTGGGTAAAGTAATTGTTAGAGATGGTAATTGCAGTTGATCCCATAATAGCATCAATAAGTCCATCAGCACAGTTAGACAGAGAATTGTGGTCAATCCAAATATGGCTTGAACCAAAAATCGATATACCATCACCATCAGCCATTGTTCTCCAACCATAGTGAGTAGGTGAACTTCTAACCATTGCATTACCGGTGCGTTTGCAGTCATGAATATGGAGACCATGGATAATAATGTTAGTCACAAATTGAATTGTAATGCAAGCCCCATTTGCAATGTGGACATTGGCACCACGAGCATCAATTGTCTTAAAGCTATTCATAATTAGCTCTTGTTTTAGGGTGATCACCATATCCCTTTGGAAAACGATCCATAGTGGTCTTTCTTGAATAACAGCATGGCGTAATGTGCCAGGACGAGGATTAACAAGATCATCGTCATTCGGGTCAGTGACAACATAGTATCTGCCATCCCGGCCACCAATGGCATTGCGTCCGAAGCCAATGGAGCAATCAGCCAGCCGCCTTCGATTGCGCATCCAATTGTGGTCACAACGCCAGCAGTCATCAATTGGATTTCCCGTTATACATGAGAAGAATCCCAACTTCCTCCTCTCAGTGCTGTTCTTAATAGTCCTGAATATTTGAAACAATTCATTAGCTAAGTAGTTTTAATTTTAAACCAAATTAACCAGGTTGGATATATTCTAAATTGTAAATATAGAATGACAAGGTAAGCTTCCTAGGTGAAATAGTTGCACAAGAGGCACAAGGGACGTTACGAAATTCTAGAGGTAATTGCAATATAGGGCTTCCATAATGGACTACTAATCACAGTAGAGACTCAAGCATACTGGGCCAGAAGTAAAGGGACCCCAAACATTCTTCTTACGGGCCTAGGCTAGCCCGTCAAATTTTCTACGTATTCCTACCCCATCTTGACCCATAGGCCTGTCCTATGGGCGTTTGGGTCGGGTTGGATTGAGTCTAGGTCCCACCTTTTAAATTTTTTCTTTCAAATTTTAATTTTCGAAGTCCATTTGGATTGGATTTCAAGGGCATGCAAGCTCAAGACGTTTTGAAACAGGCCAGTCGCAACCGTGCTTGATATTGAGCTCTTTGGACGAGCCGTTGAAACTTGAGTTAACCTAACTCACTTCAGCCATCACTACTTCACATAGTGTGGTTGATAATCTAACTCAAGAGGATTAAATTAATTGTACACATTTAGTATACATTAAATTTGACACTCCACATATTGTTAGAGTTTGTAACATTAATTGTTTAAAATGGTGTTAAAATCATTTATAAGAAACTTTCACCTCACAGTAATGTCAAACTTAATGTCATAAACCTAGCATGATTGTAACTCAACAAGGGCAAGTTAATTAATAGGTGGACCAACTCAACACGTGCAGTCGAGAGTCAATCAATTAAAAGGGCAAATTAATTAATGTGGAGAAGAGAAAACGATACAATTTATACGGTCCATACGGAAAACTATAATCTTATTGTACAATCTGCTGTTGGAAATAAATGCACGAGGTCGGTCGATTAAATTCAATGGCGTCGGTGGATGAACTACTCTACAAACAAGCGTCATTAATTAAGGTCATGGCCCTGTCAGTTCAGCCAGCTGCTAGATCTACATGGGCACGTTTGGCCACATTAAAATTATAATATATTTTTCTCTCATTTTTTCGACCATACATTCTCCAATAAAATATTGTTACACATAAATTGAAAAAATTTCATTCTTTTTCAATCACTCATTTTCCAAAAAAATAATATTTCAAAATTATAATACCAAATAATGGAGGCCAATGATATCAAATTCTGGTTCTTTTAGAGGTTATGACCTTTTTGCCAGGGTGGCTGGAGAATGAACAAAATTTACTTGGCCTACCCACTGTACTATAGTAACATAATTATGCAAAAAATAATTGTAATCCATCCTCTGTCCATTCAGATGTAAAAGATAATATTTCTTATCTGAATGAGAATATAAGATGCATGAATGAATATTGATATTGAAACTTGTGCACGAATCTTTAAAATGTTAAAATTTGTCTAGAACATGTGCTTTCTTAAACATATTAATTTCAACACAAGGCTTGACATAGGTAAAGAAAAGCTCAAGGAGTTTGGAATTAGAATCGTTGTTAGATCCACCTTTCATATAGCTTTTAAATCATCTCTATACTAAATTTTAAGGGTGCAATGATCAGATTATTATACCTAGTCATGTGAAGAAAAAATATAATAGTAGTTCTTGTCAGTAAATTCCAATTAAGCCCCTGTCTGTCTATCATTATCCAAAAAAATTATTTGATACAGTAAGATTTTTCACCATACGTTCACCCAATAAAATATCCTACACATAAATCAATAAAGTTCTTTTACTTTTCAACCACACATTCTCCAAAAAATACTATTCATTACTCTATTTTTCTCCCAATAATGAGAGTCAAACACACCCTAAATAATGCACAAAGAAAGACAGTAAAGCGCACATATTTAAGGATTTGCAGATGCAAATTAAAGTGAGGGGGCAAGGCCAACGTGATAAAGTATAAGTATATATCTCAAAATCCAACAAACAATGTGTATGGGCATATAAAGCCAGAGTAGCTATACGTGAAACATGGATAAGAGAGGAAAAAGACAGAAATAATTTAAATACATGCTGTGCGGATCTCGCAACAGGGCATGTGCTTAGGCTGGCGAAAAAATGATCCAAAATACAGAAATTATTAGCAAATAATCATAATAATTATAATAGGACGAACTCTTTATCTAATAATAATAGGACTACCTCTTGAGAGAGCTCGTACTGTTAGAGATAAATTATAGAGCTGCTTGATGAGGCAACTCAAAAGTTACACAAACAGCCTAACATCTATTGAGATTTTTGACAACAAATGAGCCTTTTTTTACACTTCTATTCTTCAAAAAATAGGGGGATTCGCTTAGAGGCTGGAGATGATGAATCTTTGTAATTTAGTTTTTTTCAATTTTATAACAACAGTTTTGGCTGAGGCACCTGACCAATAAAACAAATGGTTTTACAAATTAACTTTTAATGACAGACCATAATTTAAAACTGTAAATGGGAAGGAACCCTTAAAAGGGTCTGTCACATAGCATGTGCAATATTCCATAAGGCAGTCTTCCGTTACATTTATAGTCCCAATTTTGACTGTAGAATAGAAAGAACAGAAACCAGGACAAAAAATAAAAAGAGATTATTGTCATTCCATATAAAGATCAGTGTTTCACAGATGATAAACTTATTTTTTAATGAGCTCCGTCCGTATATCTTTGCATCTAAATGCCTAATTTTGAGTTCAAACTTTTTTATAGTTTGCTTATAAACTAGGTTATATCTGATATCCTTTACTAGTTGCCCGAGCATATCAAAACGAATATAACAAAAAATCCAATAAAATGACAAAAAAGATTGACGTAGCTGACTCTAAGTGTCTATTCTTTTTCTATTTTTTCCATTTTATAATGACTTTTTTAACCGTTGAAAGTCTGCAACTCACCAACAATGTGAGGCGCCAGTAAAAAAAAAGTCCGGTGGTGCCCATCAACGATTTAATGTATTCAAAAAATGAGAAACAAACTGGCAAACAAATAGATTCTAAATAATAAAACATAACAAATATGTACGTGCTTGAATATAAGATTACATGGGCACGTATTTAATTCCTAAAGATTGCTAATATGATAGTAGAAGTGGTTAGGTGGAAGAATTCCACACGTTAAAGGCTACTCGGGTTGAATTGTATGAGTGGTGATGTACGGATAATAACATGATCATTAATTGGTCCACATGATCTCTGCCATGGAATGTATTTTGATTAAGCCATCGCAATTTAATTAAATGTGATATTGTTGATAAGAGAAGAATAAATTCATTGATAGATAGATACGAATTATTGATAAGAGAAGAATAAATTCAATAATAGAAAGAGATACACCCTGAGTACCCCTAAATGGGACGATTTCCCACCTGACCGAAAACTTCCAGAAATTCAATAATTAAATTATAACACTAGCAATCCTAAAGAATTAAATGTTGCCTCTGTAATTTTGTATCAATTAATGTAACATCAAGAAAATTATAAATCTAGTAATAGAGAGGAACTTACATATCAACCATGTAAGCTACTGCTTCTGGATCATCCATTGCATGATCATGCTTAAATTCAACTTCTTTAGTCAACCTAAAATCACTGTACAGAAATTAAAAAACATATATAACAGCTATTATCGATTTAATATCTAGCAATGAATATAACAAAGTGAAAGTTAAAGATTCATATAGTGAATATCGACTTTATTGGGTTTAATTTGTTTTAACTTCTTGAACTTATTTTCTTGAAGAATAAAATATCCATATTCCTAAAAAGAAATTCTATTTTTTTCATTTGTTTCTTTTTTATTTTCACGTGATTAAGGAAAACAGTGATCGATTTCCGAGGCACTTGTAAATGCCAATTGGAGAAATTCTTCTCTACTGCGAACAGGGTAAGAATTTAGGGCTATTTAGGTTCATGGATATTTTTTAATCGGAATTGGTGATCCGGCGGTGAGGAACTATGAATTTATAAATTTTCAGATCCGATTACCACAGTTTCGGATTATTGTCAAGTTCTGATCATCTCCATTAAACGGTGTTAATGCAAGTGAATTGTCCTTAACGGTGCATATCAGTTTTAAAGCAGAGTAGATGATCTAAAATTCAAACTGAGCTACTGAAACTGCATTTTACGCAAAGTAACTGACCTTGTTGAGTCCTTTAAGCTCTTCAACTGTTGAGATTCTTCAAAACTGTTAAAACACTAAAAACTCGTAAGAATTCAATCAATTTGGATTTACAGAGATTCATCAATGAGTAGTATCAATCAATTTTATTCAGTTTGTAGAAATGGTATCGCTTTTTTAAGAGAATTGATTATCGTAAACATAAAAACGACATCGTTTCACCTTCTACAATGTGAGGAAGCAATTGCATACCTTTCACTTACAGCAATTACGTTGACAAATAGCAGAACACCCAGCAATGAAGAAACAATTATACCTCTGAGAGAAACCGCCATTGTTGCTCAAATTTTTCTTGTTCTCTCTCTTTCTATATATATACACAATGTATCTATTTATGTATCTATATCCCAATTGCAGAGCACAATGATAAGAATGAGAGTTGAAGAGAGATCAATGCAGAGCTCTCTTATATAAGAGCAAAGCGGGAAAGGAAGGGCCGAGTCCAGGTGTTATGACATATACAACTCAATAATATTGTTCAATACATATCCTAAAAAGTTAATAATAATTTTATTTAGTCAAATTTAAACATTAACTAACTAAAAATGGCCTAATCCGGCTAATTTATCATGAACTGGCATTGGTTTGCATCAATCCAATGCAATAGACCAACTCGATAAGTCCGATTCTCGAATTTTATATTTTGTTTTCTTAGTGTCTATATATACTAATAATAATAAACAATATAAAATGCATTTTTTAAGAAATTCGATCCAGTTAAATTAGTTAAAGCATGCAATGGTTTACATAAAAAAACTCAATAGTTCGACAAATTCATCGTAAAATTGACAAGTCTCCTCTCTTCAATTCAATGGAGTCAATTGGATTACTTGTTAATACTTGAAAGTGCAACTTAGTTCATGTTTGACAACCATTATTTTAAATTTTTTTTTTTCAGACATACATTCAAACGATAAAATATTTTGCATATAAATTCTAAAATTTTCCATACTTTTTAACCACACATTCTCCAAATCACAATTCAAAATTCTATTTTACCCAAGTCATACCGGGCTTATTTCAGAAGTAATTCAATGGAGTGAAACATGAAGTTACTATTGCAACAGTAATTCTTTTAACTAATTTTACGTTCATTATGTCTTTAAAATGTAGAACAAATTAGATGAAAAATATAGCATTCACTATCCTACAAGATAAATGAAGGTCAGCAAATTATTATCCATCAAAACAACCCAAATTACCCATAATTAATTCTCTGTTTCACCTTTTAAGGTATAGAATATATTTTGAAATGGTAAATTGATGGAGAATGCATTGTTAATAATGAAGGAATTTTTTTTGAATTACGTGTAATGTTATTTTATTGAAAAATGTGTGGTTAAAAAGAAAAGAAAAAAAGGAAAACTCTTGTCGTCCCGAGATTAAATCTCGGATCAAATGGATCTGCTAGTAGTAGGACCCGAGAGAAAACTGCATTTAAAAAGGAAAAAAAAAAAGAATCAAACGAGGTTTATCTTTCATTGGTTACTCGTGCGCCCATCAGCAATTATTAGAATAAATTTATGGAATAAAACCATATGTACAAAAAATAAGTTTCATGAAAGTTTTACACACATTTACATGGGTGGGGTCCCATGCAGATCCATGGTAATAAAAAATTGCTAAAAAAATCTCACCCTCCCCCGAGGTATCGGTGAGAACTCCCACCTTGTACCCACACCACAACTCTCCTATTGGCAACTGCCGGTGGAGATAAATACTCGCTGAAATTATTGGGTAGAATAATGATAGACCATTGACAGGTGTCAGTTCTTTGAAGGTTAGATTTCGTTGTTGATGAGCTTTGTCAATTTTGCGAATCCGATAAGTTACCGGTTACTCTGGTTGATGTCCGTACGCAAGCCCGTTGAAAATGTTTTTAAATTTTGCTCTCGGATGTTTTATTTTCTTTTCCGAGATTAAGAAAGGGATTATTGTAACTTGTACCTAAAATAACCTTTTTGAAAAATTAATTTAACATAACTTCAGGATTTGATCCTTATCATTATTTATCCTTTGTTTGGCATAACAGTTGTGAACTTGGTTTAATTCTTTTTCCATTCAATCACAAAATTAAGCACATGAAAATTAAGATAAACTTGTAGTGGTTTCATCTTTTTAAAAAATGTATAGTGCGATTTCAAATTTTTATATCCTAATAATTACGTCCTAAACTTTTCAATAAATATGTGCCTAAAGACCTGCGAACGATTTCTATTCAAGTAACTCTTAGTTGACCAAAAGTTGTGTAACTAAACATGTTTTTAAAACAACATCTTTTTGTCTTATTTTCTTAATTGATTTGTGCATAAAACTTTAAATTTTGGATGAAAATTGTCACTTCAATTAGTAATACTGATTAAAAGTTTATGGTATATGAAAAGTTGTCAAAAATAATCTAAAATATTAGTTCATAAAGCACAATTTAGATATTAGATAAATATTTTGATTGAAAATGCTATAAAAGTGATCAAGGGTACTCATTGAAACTTCTAAATGGTAAAAAAATATATGTAAACAATCTATATATACCAGTATAAACTATAACATGTCGATTGTTCGATACATAATATTGATACCACGATTTGAATGAAGCACAACATGGCATCATCATTATTGACTTTAAATTCCAAACTTTTACAATTTGACGACATCTTTATAATGCAGTAGAAAACAGAAAAATTAAAAGAAAAAATAAACCTATCAAGAACAATCCAACTGAAATTGAGTGGAAAATTCATTGTTTTCGGTTCCAACATTATGTGGTTAAACGAGAAAGCAAACTTGAGAAAGAGACATGTTTGTTTTCATCCTCTATCATGACTAGAAATGTATCCCATTAGGGTTTGAATATCTCAACCACAAGAATCCACATTTCCACTTGCTTTCAAACCAAACCCACAAAGATTATTTATAACATTGGCAATCATGTAAATGAAATATAATATTAAAGTTGCGCTTATCAAATAATACTAAACGCGACTACAAGTGTGCGTCATAGCCTCAAAATGGAACAACATATATAACTTATACCATTCAATTAGTATTGTATCAAGGTGAAGAACATAGTATCTTAGCGAGCTTATCAACCGAATAAATAGAATCTTAACCTTTAGATATCTGTTGAATATAAACTAGCAATATACAAATGATCAGTTTGATGCTTGTGATGGAGTAAAAACAGTATATTCAAGTGTCCAAAGTTCATTTCGTAAAACAATGTGAAGAATATTGTTGATTTTCATTTTTATTCATGCTTAGTTTAACGTATTAAACACAATATAAATTAAACAAATAAGTTCTTGTATGAACATTTGGCTGGACTTTTATAGGAAATTTAATTTATTAATGACATGTTCGACAATACTTTTGAAACGACAAAAATTTCTTCAAATACTAAAAAGTTACTCTTGAGCTATTTGAAAATGCTACCTAACAACCCTTATCGAGCGTGATTTAAATATGTTAATTCTTAAAGTCAAACATCATCATGTTTAAAAGTAGTTGTAATGACTACAAGTAGAAGACCTAAATTGACTTTGGGACATTGGGTTTTGCTGCAATAGTCAAAATGGAAGCAAATTGGTTTAATTATTACCAAGGATTGGTATTAACCCGACACTTTGGCCTTTGCCAACGTCAAAATTTTCGTAAGCCTTTTCTAAGCATCAACATTGCAATTTGTTCTTAGTGCTAAAAAAGTGAATAATGATGCAGACGGAAAAAAAGAGGAGATAAAAACTAATGAACAATTTCATTTATAAAAAAATCTACATGCCATGTTTTTTATAAAAAATAAATAAACTTATTTTCTCCATCGCATTTGAAGTATTTAAATTATTTAATAAAAAAAAACAAATACCTTGGTACGAAATCTACCCAATTTTTTATAATTAAAATTTAAAAAATCCTAATTAAGTTGATTCGGACAGGGCATGTGATGAGGAATCTGCCCGCTAACCTATCTAATTGTTGCATGAAACCCTAATTATTTTCACATGGGCAGGCCATATGCAATCCTCGTGGCTAATTAAATTTAATTAGCCTAATCGATAATTAAGCGCATAATTAAATAATTAAACATATTCGATTTCTCGTACCTTAAAAAAGTTGAAAATATCATTTCGTGAACTGGTATTTAGTGTTTGGTTGATGAAATTCTAGTAAAAATTTATGGACTTTTCAACTGGTCAGTTTTTAATTTTAACCACATTCATAAGATATACATGTTTCAACTACACAACTTTTATCAAAAGTTTTGTCACGTACGAAAGAAAATGACATCTGAATGTTAATAATTTGGGGATTATTTAACTCTTAAGACTTTGGCTCCATAATTTCGGTCTATAGTTGTGTAACGTCTAAGTATTGCTATTTATTCGCGGTATGAAAAGGGGGTTCTTATTACAATTTTGTTTAATTATAATTGATGATCAAAGTGTTTTAGACTCTCGGGTCATGTGTTAGGTCTCTAAAGCGGGTCGGATAGTGAGCTCGATATTTGGGTCCAGTGTTGGGCTTATGGTTTGGGCCTACAAGAATGGACTCAATATAGGTGTTTAGGTGTCACTTTAATTGCAACCACGTGTAAATGCATTTTGTTAAGTGCTAAATTAGTGGAAAGGAATAAATAATTAGAAAATAACTTATGAGAAAATATTATCAATGATGAAATAATTATTCCCACTTATGTTCTCTCTCCATTTTCACATAAACTATAAACTCCAATAACAAGGGATCATATATTTCCAAGTGTCCCAAGATATGTAGTGGTGTTTTCCAAGTTACATCAATTCATCTAATGGAATACGTACAAGGAATAACGGTATTATTTAATTATAAATTAAGTTTCATATAGTTGAAAAACGCCGCGACTTGCTTCGAGAACATCTTGTTTACGAGAGCGGTGTGATCTTAGTGTAATACGTCAGAAGAGAAAATAAAATTCAAAATTAACATGACATGACATGATATACTTGTAATTTTATTTTTTTTATTTTTCGATTTTCAATAAGCATAAATGTCTTATACTTTCTTACACATTTTATTCTCAAGTTTATTTTATTTAATTAATTTCATTGACAATATTAATTAATTAATAAATTTTTAGGTTAAATCAGATTAGTAACTGAGACTGAGAAGAAGTGATAAATTAGGGGGGGAAAGGGTGGTAAAGGTGTGGCTCAACCAATGCCCATTCAGGGGCATTATTTACTGTTTATCCGTTAGGTTTTGATTTGAAAAGAAGGGTACTTTTAAGTTATTGAATTTTTTTATTTTTTTATTTTTTTTGAATTCTGAATTTCACTATATTAAATTTAAAATTTCAATAATACTAAATTAACTTGTATTTTTACCTTTAATTTATAAAATGTACTGTTATTAGTTTATATAAGTTTTAAAATTCATAACGGATAATCTAATTTTTCTTTATCTCGTGGAAATATATCAAGCTAATTTGAATCTTTAAGATCATTCTCTTTTTGTTAAATCTTAATGTAGAATTTGTTTAATACAAAATCATTATCTTCTGTAACATTCCGAAATTTATTTACCTTTTTATGTAGTGCTTTAATTAAAATTTTTATCATTAACACATTAATTGGTTCATGTTTAGCCTCGTCACACATTAAAGTCCAGAAATTAAAATAATAATACAATTTATATATTAAAAAAAAATAGGAGGGGGAGAAAATGACTTATTTTTTCTTAATTGTTATTTTAAATTATTATTTTTCCCCGCGTTCGTAAGTATTATGTGAGCCAAATAAGTAAGCATAGTCAATGTTGATAAAAATGTATGTATATGGATCTCATTTTATAGATCGCGTTAATTTACGTAAATGGAGCTCAAGAAAAATTTATTTTGATCAAGATATGTCAATTTATTACGGTTGAAATAAAACATATGTCATCATTGAATATTATATCATTTTTTTATTTCCTTTACATTGATTGGTTAAAATATATGTGGGGATTTTACTGTTGTTAAAGTAACCAACATTATCTTTTTTTTTTTTTTTAAGTGGTGTACGTGTGTGTAAGTTATGGAAAACACGTGATGGTTTTTGTCAATCACTAGGCCATTTTCTTCTACACACACATCAACCATGTTTACTTTATATATACTTACACACACACACACACACACTCACACGGTTCTCTTGAATACACAATATTTATCAACTCCATATATCTTGTTATTCATCAAGTCAAGGCAAAAGAAAATTTCGTTTTTCAAGTTAATAAATTTCAGATTTTTAATTTAGGTAAGATATTTAAATGCAGTGGTTAAATTTTTATTCTTCATGATATTTATATATTGATTTCATTTAATGCTTTAAGATCGTAAGGTCAATCTCTATGTTAAATCTTTCAGGATAGCCTATCAGATTCAATTATGTTAAATCCTTCGCGATGTGAAAATTCTAAAGAAATTCCTTGAGCTATCTGTCGTCGCGATCAGTTGCTCTAAATATAAGAATGGCGGGTATGAAATGTTTCATTTATATTTATGTTATGTTGAATACAAATTTGCGCGTATCTTACTGAGTGTTCTATTCAAAAATACTAACTCTTACAAATTTCATATTAGAACGGGTTATGCTGGATGCGTGGAAGATTGGACGAGTGAATGTTTATGGGTTGCCAAGTAAACATGATTTTAAGCACATTTAAGACTAAAAATTTATTTAGTAAATTTTAAATTTAGTACTAGATATTAGTTAGGAGTTTTTACATTTATGTTTATTTGTATTTCGTTTAAGTGGCGATTGAATAATGTTATTTAACTATTATGTGACTTTTTCTCTGAATCAATTGTGTAAATTTTTTTGCTCCACTTTCCATTGCAATGAAAACTATATATATATTTCAAGAACGGTAATTCATACAAGCATGTTATTTTTTTCTCCGCTTAAAAAAATATTATAATAAATCAATAAGAAATTTGGTAACACTTCAAATTTTTAAAATTTAGATAAATTTGGGGTGTTACATCTTCTCTTTAAAGTTCACCTCACTCAAGGACACCACAACAACCCAGTAAATCTGTTAACATCAAGGAGAATCTATGTAATTTTAGGTTTTTAAAAATTATCCAGTAAAAAGAAGGAAGTTAAAAATGTGGGTTATATATCTAAAGAACCCGTTATTATTTTGTATACATACTAGATATCGGGGCCAAGGCATCGTTGCATCATTCGGGAGAGCGGCCGAAACTTACAGTGTCGAGGAATGTAATAAGTTTATGGTCGAGATAAGAAGTAAGTCGTTCCTGGCATGAGATTATCTTACAAAAATGGAGATAGAACATTGGGTGCGGTCACATTTTTCAGGACATCGTTACAGCTTGATGACGTCGAATAACGTGGAGTCTCTGAATGCATTGTTCAAGAAG